>JARQOC010000005.1:95676843-95809095 GCA_033576535.1 Allobates femoralis
ATGCCCTCCTCTATACTTTATGTTCCAGTCATATGAACCTATAAAAAAGCATTAACTGAGAAGTGTCCTCTGTACAGATATAATTTCCAGGATTTTAGCTGATTATTCATTGCCATCTGTTTGTGAATAATTAGTTAAATGATATAAATATTAATTACTCTTGCTCAGTTATTACACATAAGCCTTGGGGTATGTAGCTGTAACCACAGGGTTCCCGTCATTTGCTGCATGTGTTTATGTTCCTTTTCCATTGATATTTGTGTTTTTTTTCCCAGCCAGGTCTCATGTTAATTACATGTTTATTTCAGATTGTTGCATGCAGTACAACAGGTACAGGATAAACCGGCAATAAAACAGTCATCATCACTGTTGGGACTGGAAATCCCTTCTCTTTGCTTTTTCTGCTTTCCTCAGCTGGAAAGTTTTGACATCTGCTGGTCTGGGACATTGCTGAGCAGCTGTCAGCAGTAGGGTAGCTGCTCACAGCAGCAGTTGGTGGGATGGCAGGGTGCCAGCTTATACCATCTGTGTGCCTGACATTTCCTTCTAATTAACAGTGGGGTTAATTGTTCTGGCAGGCTCAAATGTAGTGTCTAACATTACCCAAGGGAAACATGTACAAGCACCGGAGTGGCAGAGAGATGGGGATGGCATTCTTAACAAACCTATCGAAGGAAACCGCTTAACAGCCACTGATGTTTTACTAGATGGGTGCGTGCAATAAAAAAGCGTTTTTTCCCCCCCTACTCCTGATAAATTATGCCAAGCCTTTAATGATGTCGAAAGAATCAAGCTAAGAGAGGCTGAAACTACTGCCTTGGGGCAATTGTGAGGGAACAATTTGCATGTTATTACTGCATATTCATACCTAATTGTGTTAGCCTTTGCTAATGGAGCAGATTGACAACATGAAGAATTGTGCAGATGCTTTGTAGGCTGAACGGGCGGGTTACCCCGAGCTTGTTTGTGTTATGTGTGATCATATAGACAACTTGCAGATTGTCGTGTGGCTATTAGGAATTCAAGCTTATTTATTACAAAATATGTTGGACTGCTGATTACATTGATTTACCAAAGCTTTGCAGATGTTAATGTCGTGTTAGATGGTATTCCTTACCTAGTGTGATGGTGGTAAATTATAGTATTTGGAAATAGATAGATAGATAGATAGATAGATAGATAGATAGATAGATAGATAGATAGATAGATAGATAGATAGATAGATAAGTATTGCCACCCTTATGGGTGGCATTATAGTTTTTTCACTTCCTCACTGAAGTGACAATTTAGATAGATAGATATACAGACAGACAGACAAATAGGCTACAAAAAGGTTCAAAGGAACCAAAACGCTGCCTATCCTACACCATATGACCCAATAAAGGTCTGGAATTTTGAACTTGAATAGAGTCTTGCCTTCCATTTTTTTCTGACTTGAAGAAGGTGGTAGGTCCACTGAAACGTCGCCTGATAGATCATTAAATCCACAATTTTTCACCTTATATTTTGGAGTGCTGCCTGATTTTGTTTATTTGGATATCTAACTAAGGTTTGGTCATTACCTTGCGGGATTCTTTTGCATCCATATTTTATTTTGGTTTTTGTGCTACCCTATTTTTGTATTGATAGATAGGGAGATAGATTGATAGGCTAGTAAAAATTTCTAAGGAACCAGAATGTCGCCTTTCACCACACCATATGACCCAATAAAGGTCTGGACCTTTGAACTTGAATGGAGTGCTGCCTTCCATTTTTTTTGCACTTTGCACTCCTCTCTCCCTATCAAGCCATGGGGGCCAACTGATGTGCTATGTATACTACTAATGCCCGCGTAACAGAGACCTTAAGGGGTCCGAAAGAGGTTCTCAGTTTTTGTTTTAAACTTTTTTTACTTTTCACTCTTTCTCAAATAAAACATCCTTAAATACTATCTAGAAACATCTATATTTGCATGTGTGTTGGCACTGACAGTGTGCTGCTGTACTATTTGTAGATAGATAGATAGATAGATAGATAGATAGATAGATAGATAGATAGATAGATAGATAGACTAGTAAAAGGTTCTAAGGAATGTCGCCTTTCACCACACCATATTAATTAATAAAGTTCTGGAATTTTGAACATGAATGGAGTGTTGACTTTCATTTTTTCTGTATAGATAGATACTACAAAAAAAAAGGTCAACCAACACCTCCTACATAAAGCTACATGTGAACAGATGCCTGCTACTATGACTGCACTATACACAAAAAAATGAAGCACCAAGACATATACCTATATATGACACATGAAATTTAAACTGCATTACTGCTAGATGGAACAATTTAAAAAAAAAATGTTTTTGTTATAGAAATAATTAAAGGTTCTTAGCGCATAAATTGGCGGTTCCATGTGTGCCCATCAACCACAGCAAGGTGATCATGGACAGTAAACCTAATGCTTATCAAACATACTTCTTCTGGACTGCAACCCTGAAATTTTAAGAGGGTGGGTAGAATCCAACACTAATTAAAAAAATAGATAGATAGATAGATAGATAGATAGATAGATAGATAGATAGATAGATAGATACTGTATATACTCGAGTATAAGCTGACCCAAGTATAAGCTGAGGCCCCTAATTTCACCTCAAAAAACTGGAGAAACTTACTGACTCGAGTATAAGCCTAGGGTGGGAAATGGTGCAGCCCCCAATCTGGTATATATGTCCCCATCCTGGTATAAAGCACCCCATCCTAGTATATAGCCTCCCTTCCTGGTAAATAGCCCCCATCAATGTATATAGCCCCCATCCTGTTATATAGTCACCCCATCACTCTAGATAGCCTATACCATCCTGATATATAACCCCTCATCCCTGTATATGTTCCCCATCATAGTATATAGCTCCTTATCATTATATATAGCCCCATCATAGTATATTGCTCCTCATCACTGTATATAGCTCCCCTCATTATATATAGCCCTCCCATCATTTATATAGCCCCCTCATCCTGGTACATGGCCCTCATCATTGTATATAGCTCCCGATGCTGGCACATGCCCCCATCTTTATTTATAGTCCCCCATGCTGGCACATGCCCCCCATCATTATCTCTAGCCCCCCATGCTGGCACATGCCCCCATCAATGTGTAAAGCCCCCCATGCTGGCACATGCCCCCAATCAATGTGTATAGCCCCCCATGTTGGCACATGCCCCCCATCAATGTGTATAGCTCCTCATGCTGGCACATGCCCTGATTATTTTCTATAGCCTTCCCCCATGCTGGCACATGCCCCCCATCATTTTCTATAGACCCACGTGCTGGCACATGCCCCCCATCATTTTCTATATCCCCCCCATGCTGGCACATGCCCCACATCATTTTCTGTAGCCCCCCCCCCAATGCTAGCACATGCCCCCATCATTTTCTATAGCCCCCCCATGCTGGCACATGACCCGTCATTTTCTATAGCCCCGCATGCTGGCACATACCCCCCAATCATTTTCTTTAGCCCCCATGCTGGCATATGCCCCCCATCATTTTCTATAGCACCCTATGCTGGCACATGCCCCCCCATAATTTTATATAGCCCCCGATGCTGGCACATGCCCCCATCAGTGTGTATAGTTCCCCCATCATAGTATCTGGCCCCCAAGGCTGCGGCACATGTTAAGGGGGGTAAGTTTACACTTAGTGTAGCGCAATATGCACCGCTCCCCCTGCCACTGATGGACAGGGGAATGTAGTGCATATTCATTACACTAATGAACGGCCCCACGTGACCTCTCGCTGTCACTGCAGCCTCCCCCGCCTCCTCCACTACCTGGTGTGAGGTAGCAACCGGGAAACCCGCTTGCATAACGACAAGAACACGTGTTTATAATTTAACCAATGTCTACCCCTTTATTTTTCACATATAATAACATAACCCGGGTAGCATGTTGGACACATCTCACATTGATTATAAACACTTTACATAAATACATCATACATGACATAGAACATTGCACATATACATTCACAATAACCCGGGACCTGTAACCACGACTCTCTCCCCATTGGAGCTCTAACACCTTCTTCCGGGTAGCTACGGCCTCCGGCCTACTTACACATCTTACAGTAATAAATACATTTGTTATATTTCGACGATGACCCCTCCGGGTTCATAACAGGGATTAAGCAACCTGAGTACCGGGTATGTCATGTATCCCCAAGGGGCTCCTTCCTGGACGTGTTTCACCCCACGTCCAGGTCAGCGCCCACCTGGTTCAACCATGGTGTTCCCGCTCTAGGAGCCCTTCTAACCCCTACTTCTGACCTTCGTTACATACGCCTCAACGGGCCCTGTGGGTCGAATGGCGGTACCTGCCGCCTGGCTTTAGTCAACCAGCATGATGATATACCATTAACCCGTAGTCAGGATTCCTGCCTGACCGGGACCTTACATACCATATGTGATCCACCATACAAACGTCCATGGATCACATACATTTCTTACACCCGCTCACAGCTCATAACACATCCATGGACTGTGGCTCCTCCATGACCATAACAGGGACCTGGTCAACCGTAGAATCCGGGCTAACCATGCGTCACCGTGGCCTACTCACCACGGTACGGGCCACCAGTCGCCACCAAACCTCCATCTCATCTCATGGCAGGTCTCCAGGTCGACGACTGTACCCTGCGTCTGAGTAGCACCCTAACGGATCAGCCATGGTTACCCTTCTAGGAGCCTTCGTGACCCCTGTCTCTGGCCACAGGCACACCCACACCATTAGAGGTCGTGGTTGAGGGACAGGTACCCACTGCAAGCAGCAGGCCAAGCCTCCCTCTCGTACCACAGGGACGGATCGCCTCCAATATCATCCACACTAGCTGGGTCACTCTCTCTCTCCCACAACATTATACATGGCTGTTACACATAGGCCATCGTCTCTCATTCAGGGCACTGTTATCTAAGCCCTTACATACGTCTACGGGTCCTTTACCGACTGCCTAGTCGGACCCAATAGCGGTTATGCCCGCCTGGCATTAATCACACACAGCTCACTCCGTTACACGGGAACCGCTGTCTTACCGGGCACGGATCCGGGTCTCTCTACCTGGGTAACGGGTTGGCCAAGCCTCTCACAGGCTCCATCCTGGACATGTTTCACCTCACGTCCAGTCCAGCGTCCAACAGGTCAGCCACGGCTTCCCCACCCCAGGTGCTGTCACGACCCTGGTCCTGGCTACCGGTGTGGAGCTAGCATGCTCCCTTCACCATCTCAACCTTGCGGTATGGACTCGCACTCCCAGTCCCTCACACAGACTGGCTCTGCTCGGCTCTCTGGCTGGTAATCAGCCCACATGCTCTCAGGCTGATGTCTGGATGAGAATGAATCTCTCAATCACTCAGCTGGCTGACTCTTATCGTGCCGGCCACACCCACACTGAGTCACCCAGCTGGGCTGCTATTCCTCCGGACACACCCACCTGACACACCCACCTGGGCTGTCAGCAATCACTCATTACATCCCTTTCCTCAGGGCTTCCTCGATCTCATGAGCCACTCATTAGTCACAGTAAACCTCATTGTGTTCAGGATAGGTTCAAGCAGCATTATCACAGGAAAACCGGCCAGTGTGCACAGGATCCTCCTGATCCTGCATGTGATGCGCCCCGGCCATGAGGATCATGCCGGCGGTGCCTCACACTGGTCACCGCCCTCCCACAGCAAATACCATGTGACTCGAGTATAAGCTGAGCATCCGGGCAGGATGACGTCGTCCGCATTGCGCGTGCGTGGCTTCTGCTTTACGGCACTCCCGGCCGTAAAGCGAAACCCGCGCATGCGCAATGCGCATGGTAAGGTCAGCGGTACAAGGGTGTACTGACGTCATCCTGCCTTGATATGACGCTATTTGCGTCATACCGGCTAATGCGCCCATAAAGCAGGGCGAGGACTCGGATTTGTTATCTTGCCCATCGGGGCATGATAATGAACAGCTTACCAGCGCACAGGGAACGCCTTGTGCGACTTATTCAGGGAGCAGAAATCGCACTTTCAGTAAGTATAAAAGGCTAGATTTCATCTTTTATAGGGAGCATTTCCAGCACAAGAGCAACTTTGGAAATGATTTGTGGGGGTGCAGGGACAGGTATTCAGAGGCTTAGGGGTGATTATGAGGGGTCAGGTTCCCTTTAACTGCATAAAAATACTTGTAAGTGCTCATACCGACTTGGGGTTCATCCCTTATTATATTTGACCGGTTAACTGGAAGTCTTATGCTGGTATTAATTAATCATCTTCACTATAACTTACATTTGCTGCTTAATTTGTTTAGGAGGTTAGGTTTCCCATCTCCAATATATCTTGACATGTGCTGCCGGCATCCCAGATGTGTGTATCGCAGTTTTGCACATGCGCAGTGTCTCCCTGTGCTTCTGCGTCTGCACAGAGTTGTCTTGCTGCCATGGCGACATCGGCAGCAGCCCGGTGCCATGTAACGGCGCCCACACATGCGCACTGCCATATTACCGTTGTTCTCCATCTTGGACGTTGCAGGGCACTCTGATAATGCTGGTGTCCCAATCTATAAAGTGCTCAGTGCCTTAAATGGCTCTCTATTAACCCTAAAGGTGCTTTCTTCTGTGCTTAAAACATAGTGGATCTTATCCAATATGGTCCTTTATTAACCCACCACTTCAGTGTTTACGTTGTCATAGATAGATAGATAGATAGATAGATAGATAGATAGATAGATAGACTAGATAGACAGACAGACAGACAGACAGGCAGAATCCTAGAATCACAGCACTTTCTGTGTGGTATAATGAACTCACATGTTAGTGTTTGTCATCCATGTGATATATGCCTTTTCCACAGACAGCCACAGACACTTTATTTTCAGGTGTTGTTTCACACATCCGTTTCAGGGAATGTCTTGTTCGATCCAATTTTCAGACCGAACTCATCCATTCAAGTAAATAGGTCTATAAAATATGAAAACCGACATATGATTGGCATTTGTCTGAGTATGTTATATAGGTACTGTGCTCTTTTCTTTGCAGGCCTCATTCCATTTTTCGTGATCAGTAGAATGATGCGCTTTACCAAAAATTTCTGTATTGGTCTCATCTGTCTTCAAGGCACTTTCCAAGATGTATTTTGGCTTACGTATATTTTGGAAAACTGCAGTCTAGTTTTTTTTTATCTCTGTGTCGGCAGTTGTGGTTATCATGGGTCTCTTCCCATATCATTTTCATTCAAATGTCAACATATAGATTGTGCTGATACTGATGCACCTTGAGCCTGCAGAACAGCTTGAATTTCTTTGTAACTTTATTAGGGCTACTTATCCACCACCTGGACTATTCTGTGTTGCAAGTTTCATCAATTTTCCACTATCGTTCATGTCCAGGGAGATTAGCTACTGTGCCATGAGTTGTAAACGTCTTGTTGATGTTGTGCACTGTGGACAAAAGAATACGAAGATCTCTGGAGATGGACTTGTATCCTTGAGATTTTTGATATTTTTTAACAACTTTGGTTCTCAAGTCCTCAGACAGTTCTTATCTCCTCTTTCTGTACTCCATACTTAGTGTGGCACAGACAAACACAATGCAAAGATTGAGTCAACTTCTCCCATTCTAATTTGGTTTCAGAGTTGTTAAACCACAATTTTGTAAAGGTGCCAACAATTTTGTCTGTCCCCTTTTTGGGGTTTTGTGTGAAATTATGTCTATTTTGCCTTTATTATTCTGTTTTATGGTTGTTGTTCCAATACACACAAGGAATTAAACATCTGTGTAACAAAACATATATATTTGCAAAAATATTCTGAGAGAATTACTTCCTTTTCTGGAACAATTTCAAGGATAGCAACACTCATGATCATGACTGTATATATACGGTAATTTGCCTTGTGTCTGGTAGGTGATAGCCCAGAGTGCAGTGGGCTATCTATTACTGTTGCTGATCCCATGCTGTCACTTACCCTAATAATACTATAAGATTACTATGTGTTCATCCATCTGTGTAGGAGTACTGGCATATTGCCCTAAATTAATATGGCTGATGAGACAGAGGCACCAGTTTCTCTTGTTGAGTGGTTGCTGTTGTACCAAGTAGAAGCTACAGACGTAGAAATCACTGCCTAAAACACATCAATATCTGAATCAGATATGTTCAATATGAAGCTATGTGCAAAAAAAATTAATAACCATCATGACAGGTGCTGAGCTATGTTAATAGTGTAGAGTACCTTACAAAATTACTTTTGTTTATAATAGATAGATACGTATATAGATAGATAGCATTCTGTAAGCACTAAGTTATAAAGTGTTGGCCCAAAGTGTTGGCCCATTTGAAATTGTTACAGAAAATTAAGTATTTCTCCCAAAAAAATATTGCAATTACACGTTTTGTCATACATGTGTTTTTTCATTTGTGTGTATAGGAACAACTAAAAAAAAAAAAAAGACAAATTGGACATAATTTCACACATAATCCCCACATTTAACCGGACAAAGTTGTTGCCATCTTTCCACAATTGTGGCTAATCAACTTTGATTCAAGCAAGTGACGCTCATTCAAACTCACCTGTGGGCAATATGAAAATCACACCTGAAGCTAGATAAAAAGGGGAGAAGTTGACTCAATCTTTACATTATGTGTGTATGTGTGTCACACTAAGCATGGAGAACAGAGAGAGGAGAAGAGAACTGTCTGAGGATGCGAGAACCAAAATTCTTCATTTTCTGAAACACTTTCAAGGGTGTCAAACCTTTCAGCCATGACTGTATGGAAATATTGAATATATGAAATGTATCTGTTATATAAAATATATATATATAAAAATTAAAGTACTTAGCAAACAAATTGACCGATTCTTGAGAGCCCCCCATCCATGACAAGATGTACTTTTCTCTAATGGGACCCTAAACATTTCTATTAATCGTGCCCCTCCCTGGTCATACGTCTGCAAACATAATAGGTAGGTAGGATTCAACACTAATTAAAACATCCTTAGGATATGTGCACACTACATCTTTTTTCCTGGCATTAATATTTCTGGACAGAGCTGCTTCAGGTCTTTCAAAATAAACTTTGTCATCACTTTTTGCATTGGCTGTGCCGCCACCATCTCTTCTCCATATTTTCCACCATAGAGGTGAAAGACTATCCAGGTAGTAAGCAGGGTGCTTCTTTTATTAACATAATCCAAAAAGACTTCATTTTAAATTATATGCAAACCCTTCACACCAGGCTGATAGCCTTAGCAAAGCCGCAATATGCAAGAAATACTTAATAACATTTTTGAGCATTAAAGAACACAAGTACCATGCAAGTATGAAAGAGGTTTTTTATTATGTAAAAACTTTAAAATGCAGCTTTATATCCCTCCAAATAGTAAAATGGGAGTGTCTGTCTCGCAGACTTCACGGCCCTCAAAGACGTTACTGATTTAATTCCAAATAGTAACCTTATGTCCCTCAATATAATAATGTGCAGTATCGTATATCTCCATAGACTGTAATATGTAGCCTTATAGCCCTCCATATAATAAAGTTCAGTGTCATATCCCTCCATATATTGTAATGTGTAGCCTGATATCCCTCCATATAGTAAAATGCACCCACCTCCCTTTAGTTATTAGGCCACTGGGCACTCACTGATTAAAAAAAAACCAGTACTCACCTCTGCTCGGTTTCCCTTGCTGCTCCAGTCTCCCTGCAAGCGTCCTGCACACTGCGCACCTCAGCACATTACGCAGTATTGACGTCACCCCACTGAGCTGAGATGTCAGAGCGCAGGTAGAGGGAGAGAATGATGGAGGAAGCACCGGAGAGTGAAGTGCCGGACAGTGAAGCACTGCCTCTTTCTCAATTGCAGGGGGTCACGAGTGAGTGGGGGCTGGTCCTGGAGACTCACGGGCCGCTGCCACTCAGTGACTTGGATGCATAACCCATGTGAATGCAACTTATACCCCTGTCACATACGAACTGGCGTGTGTTCGAAAATACCACGTGTCTTTGGAGTGTCGGAGTTAACACACACGATATGAAGTAAAAAGGTATGATAAAATGAGCGCTAGGGACAGAAACAGGCACTGGGCTCTTATCGAATATTACCTTTCAAATTTATTGTGAACAGTAGAAGTTACAGGTCTCCTCGCCACAACATGTTTCGACACTAAAGGTGTCTTTCTCATACCTTTTTACTTCATATCGTGCTCAAATCCTCCCTTTGGGGAGTGTGGTTTGAGAGCAGCTCTGGGACAGGATTTGGTCAACACAGAGGAGCTGCCCTTCCCTGGGCTCGTGATCTCTGGGAGAGACGTTGAAGTTCCATAAGGAAAGGCTTCTCTACACGTAGCAACGGATTTATGCCTGCGGTTAATTCTCACCTCAAATCATCAACCTAGTTGTGCAGGGGACGCAACTAGAAAAGGTGAGTGACATATCAATATAACCCCTTGCTTCGGCTAATTTGCACAGTGTGGCGCAACAATTTCTTGGAGTTAACACACACACACACAGTATTGTTCTGCGAGGATCATAGTGCTGCAAAGCAACAGTGCTACTGAGCCACCATGTTTCCAAATGATAGGCCCTCCTGATTGGCTACAATATGCCATGTGATGTGATAGCTGCAAGGCATTATGGGGAAGCTCACCCAGCCAACCCCCGAGGTCATGTGAGCCTTCTACGGCTGCTGATGCAGTGTTCAGAATTGTTTGAAATGTCATTGTGCATTTTTGGTGATTTGAGCCAACTGGATCACAAATAGTTCAAATTCACAGGGTCTAGGGCACTGCCAAAAATTCAACACAAGTTCTATTTGCATTGAATTCATTTGCTCATTTTTAGAATATGTCTTATAAAAAAAATTAATGTATAATCATTTAAACATACAAACAATGATAGTAAAGACCCAGAAGTTATATCTTTCTGTTATATATTTCACAGCTATTCTCTTATGTGTAGACTACATAGACAAAACACATTTTCTTCTGAGATCTGAGAAAAATTCCTCTTTACATGAACTGATGGAGTAAAAAATCTGACCTAACTTTCCAGTTGACCAAGTCCTGATAATGTGGAGTTTATTTGTCTCTCGTCTGGGGCTCGCACAACTTTCACAGGGCATACATGCTAAAAATTTTGACTTAGGTTTTCATTGACTTTCAGCGGGTTTAGGCCAAGTAGCTTCTACATTTGTGCAGCATCCCTACGGGAGCTCCCAAACCACCATAGTTATAAATCCGAAATCCCACAATTTTCTGATCCTGCTCTACTGTAAAACTCAATGCCTGGGACTATTATATCAACATTTACAGATAATATTACATGGAAGGTTTACTATTACTATCTACAATATAGAAAACTGTTACTGCATGAAGAACCCTAAGCTTTAAAAATAATCATGCATAATGTACATGTTTATAGAGATTATTACTTGTGGGACTATTAAATGGACTAATAAACAATTCTCAGAGTTTATAAAGGGAGTATTACATGGATATTTCTTAAATATTACATAGAATCAATTTCATAAAGTTTTAGATATCTGTATTCCCAAGTAATAAAACGAAATTATACTGTATGTTTCTAGTAACCAATGTTAATATCTAAGGAAGCATCATCACCCCTTAAAAGACACTTAAAGGTAATGTGCTATCAGAAAATGCCACATTACAGAGTAATTAGCACTTCATCCATATGCAAATGTAACTTGAGGCTGATGGGCCCCTGGTGCAAAATTTGGATCTTCTGTAGACATTTACCTCCAGAGATGGCTATGACTCCCTATACAGTTGTGGCCAAAAGTATTGACACCCCTGCAATTCTGTCAGATAATACTCAGTTTCTTCCTGAAAATAATTGCAATCACAAATTCTTTGGTATTATTATCTTCACTTAATTTGTCTTCAATGAAAAAAACACAAAAAGAATTGTCCTAAAGCCAAATTGGATCTAATTCCACACCAAACATAAAAAAGGGGGTGGACAAAAGTATTGGCACTGTTAGAAAAATCATGTGATGCTTCTATAATTTGTGTAATTAACAGCACCTGTAACTTACCTGTGGCACCTCACAGGTGTTGGCAATAACTAAATCACACTTGCAGCCAGTTGACATGGATTAAAGTTGACTCAACCTGTGTCCTGTGTCCTTGTGTGTACCACATTGAGAATGGAGAAAAGAAAGAAGACCAAAGAACTGTCTGAGGACTTGAGAAACCAAATTGTGAGGAAGCATGAGCAATCTCAAGGCTACAAGTCCATCTCCAAAGACCTGAATGTTCCTGTGTCTACCGTGCGCAGTGTCATCAAGAAGTTTAAAGCCCATGGCACTGTGGCTAACCTCCTTAGATGTGGATGGAAAAGAAAAATTGACGAGAGATTTAAACGCAAAATTGAGCGGATGGTGGATAAAGAACCTCAACTAACATCCAAACAAGTTCAAGCTGCCCTGCAGTCCGAGGGTACAACAGTATCAACCCATACTATCCATCGGCGTCTGAATGAAAAGGGACTGTATGGTAGGATACCGAGGAAGACCCCACTTCCACTTACTGGAACCCGCAGAAGTATCACTATATGATACGAAACGGTACCGTCGTTCCGACGGCCTCTCACTCCCTCTCCCCACCGCACCAACAATGTTTTAATGGATTAAGCCACCTGGATTAAAACACTCTTCCACCAGCCTACATGGTGAGTGCCGCCTTTCTTTATTCACTTCTTTATGAATCCAATAAATTCAGACACCAGTCACCAGACACCACCTGATGAAGACTGTTTTATATAGTTGAAACACGTAGTGGAGCTGTGAGGGGAGCTAAGAATTTAATAAAAGGTTTGCCATTTATTAAAACATCTTACATGTCTGCTTGATCCTTAGAGCGCTCCTCATCAGACCGCCATTACTATTTTTTGCATGAAATAAAGAGTCAAGACACGATGCATGCATAATTGTTGCTGGTGTGCAAAACCAGACAAGTAAGACCAGTATAAGGTGGTACGAGAACCATTGAGAAGGCGCCCAAATATAGAGTATAATATAATGATTGACAGTTAGCATATGTTGAGGACATTGGTAATCATTATATGTTCACTAGCAATATGCAAAACAGTCCAGTATAGAGGTGGGAAACAAAGACCACAGTGGTGCATATGTCCCCAGAGAGGGGTGCCAGGTGCTATCAACTATAGAATGAAACCTGTTAGGATATGTAAAGCCCTTGAGTCACCGAACTGCTAAAGGATGAGGTCAAAGCCCCATTAGCAGGATGGACCACGGGGCAATAGTTTACAAAGTGGTGGTCAATATGGTAATAACAGCCATTCAAGGATGATATATATTTCTGATCTGGTATGTACATGTACAGAGATAAACAAATCATACATTAGTATGCTGCCATGCTGACCCAGGAGATGCATGGGTATGTGACACATAGAGAAACTAAATAAGTAATAGACTGCATCCATTGGCGCAAGGGTACATTGGACAACAGTTTCCATGGAAATAAGAGTGACGCATGTAAAAGCCCTTAAGAATAAGCGGCGTGCAGAAGACACACCATGGACAATTGTATTTAATCTGCATAGTGGCTGCCACTAAAGGGGCAGCTAGTATCACAATTTGTTGATATAGAGTTATGTCTCTAGGCACTGTATGTAGAGAGTCATAAAACAGTGGATACATGGGCCAAAATATCTGATTTATTGAGTAAGTACAGCAGTAGCAAGGAGTATACCCTTAAAGATACAAATTCATGTACTGTTAAACTGAGGTACACCAGTTGTAACCATGTGGTTGCATATGAAAGCAACACCGTATACCAATCAATAGTAGGTCCGATCGTACGAGCATATGGGGGCAAAAAGAAAGTAAAAGTAAAACCTATCATCTGGCAACGATGCATGACCAATTGAACTAGAATATAGATAATTACGAGGCACTGAGTGAGATGGGTGAACCCAGAATTCCCGGTGGGATCCCAACATCTAGTGCATCGGATGGGGATCCACAATGTGCCCGCCTTCAAAGATCAGTTGGGTTGACAAACTGCAGATATAAATTGAGATCAGTAATTGAGTCAGCAGGATGCTACAAAGTTCCATAGGCAAGGGATGGATTAGTCGCCTACAGGTATATGGCATATTGTGTGGTTTAACCATCTGGCAACACAGCAGGCATAATAAAAGAGATTATAAGGACAAATGTTTGAGTCCATAGGATGATTGGCCCAAGGGTAAAGAATGCAAGAAGCTGGTAAATGTTCCTCATGCAAATCCGTTACATGTCCAAAACAAGGTATATCAGACGTCCACTCATTGTGACAGTGTCTGTGATTGTCTGTTGCACCTCTCACCTGTGAATAATCAGGACGTTAATGAGCAGTCCCGGAAGTACAACGGGTGGATGCAGGTAAGTATGAGCTGATGTTTATTCACTATTTAGTTTATTTATACAGCCCACAGCACGCACCTCATTACTTTAAAGTCCGAGTTCAGGGTTTTGACTCAAGTTTGAGTCACGTTCAGTCTCGAACTCGAAATTTAAAAAAAATCCAGTCGGGTCCATGTTTACTAATAAAAAGTTCTCATTAAAAGTGGCTGTAGAAAAAAAAATTAAATTACACTTATTCTTTGCATTGAAAGCACAACTATAGCGTTTTTTTTTCAGCAATGGCTTGGCACTTTAAATTCACCCTCCAGTATTTTCATCCTTTTTTGGTGCTGCTCCCGTCCCGCGGCTCCATCTTGTACCCCTAACTTCTGACTGGCCATAAGTCAGAAGTTACGTCATAAGAGCTCACTGCATTACTATGAGAGCAAGAACAAGCTCAGAGCAAAGCTTCACAGAGATATATTAATTTATAATTTCCAGTGCGCTCCATGAAGCAATGGAGCTGTCTATAGGTCCCTAATCAATCACGCAGACCAACTGGTCTGGAAAAAGAAGGCTGGAAGGCAAGTATCAGACAGGGGTCAGGGGACTTAAATTTAAAGGACCACTCCAGTGTCACAAGTGCTCAATGCATCTCTGCAAGGCCAGAATGAGGCTCACATAGAAATGCCTTCAATTGTCACCTCTTGAAGCTTCCCATAGAGCTCTTCAAGGTTACTTATTGACATTACAACATGAACATTTGCATTTTGGACTTCAAGTTTCTGGGCACATCTGCAGTTAAAATATTCTTTAGTGATTTACGGTTCCTTCAATTGAAGTACCCTAGTTATCTACACAACTAGTACCACTATACTCCAACCAGTACACCTTGTAACTCCTGCCCACTAAAGGGCTAATAAAATGTGAAAGGTATTATTGTGGCACCCCAGGGGTTAATGTGCCACAGTAACATCACAAGAGTTAACTCCCCACACAACACTGGACACTGCACTAGCACCTCTAGGCCAGAAGGGGGAGCTCAAGCAGCTCCCTGATATATTCTGGTCTGAGGAGGAAGTTGATAGTTGACAGTTGACAGTTCAGTTTAGTGCAGGGAGCACTAGGAGGAGGACCTGTAAATGGGAGTAGTGCTGAGCTCCTGACAGGGACTACTGACTACTTTCAGGCCTGAAGCCAGGGTCTGAGGAGAGGAGTACAAGAAACAGAGGAACATATCTGGGAGACTAAGTTACCTCATAACTCGCCCCAGAGGAGCTCAGAAGCCGGATACCGGATCCGAATCTGTGACTGAAACACGTAGCACAGAAAACACCGGGATAGTAGAGGTTACATACCTACACCGTACCTCAGCGAAGCAACGCGGCGGGGCCAGAAGCACATGGAAAGACTCAAGTTGCCTAGCAAAGGGGGTACCTGTGAGAAGAAACAGTGCCAGCAGCTCAGCTAAAGCAGCAGCAGGGCCGCACACAAGGTGCAGGAGTAGGAAGCTGAGGACCCTGACAGGGTGGGAGCAACCCGGCCCCAGTACAGACTCCATGGACAATATCTACTGAATACCATCACCAGTAAATCCTTGGAAAACGACAAAACCGTGAGTCTGTGTGATCCTTATGCTCAAGCCCTACTTTCCCTCACAAACTGCCATAGCCTCCACTACCATCCCTATTCAGCATCTATCATAGATTATTACTACCACTGCTTCAGGGAATCAAGCTCTACCCGCGGAGAGCCATTACATCTCCAGCTGCCAAACATCATCCCCGGAGGTTCTGCAGCAGCGGAGGTCCCCTCACTGACCACAACCTATGGGTGGCGTCACGACAAACTCCTCTGTAAATATTCCCCCATTACTTGCGGAACCTGGGACACGGTCCCTATCAAACCGCCGTGATATCCCCAGCAGTACCCCGGTCCGGTACCGAGTACCCCGTCCCAGTAGGCTCCACATTATTATACATCTGGAAACCATAGAAGAAACGGCACTCACCCAAAGACACTGCAGGCCTCAGCTTTTATTTCCAGTACTGCATGTGAATAAATTCAGGGAGGGGGTTGAGGATGGGCAATGGTCCACAGATCCCGTAGAAGTACCTACCTGGTACGAAACGGTGGACCGTTGTCTGTCCTCCCTCCCCTCCCTGCACCTGTTCACGTGCAGTACTGGAAATAAAAGCAAGGACCTGCAACTTCTTTGGGTGAGTGCCGTTTCTTCTATGGATTACTGATGTATAATAATACCTTTCACGTAAAATTAACCCTTTAACAAAAAATAACTAAATCTGGTGTGTTACAAAGTATAGAAAAGCAAACATCCCTTAGGTTTCTGTAGATGAAACATGACTGCAATTTTTTCCTTCTCATTGTTGATACTGTATCTCTCATAACCATAGGAGGCCATAGCCAGAAGACGTCAAAGAGTCCAAGATTATCTAGGTGGGATTATTTTTACTCGGACACAAACTGCAGATATTCGGCGGACAGTTGTTTTCAGATTTCATCTTACTTTGTTGTGAAGTTATGAAAAATGTCTTCTTTTATGTGAAGGATAAAATCAAATGATACAATGAAGTCTTTTGTAGATGATTTGAAGAATCAGCTGGAAGCCAAAGATCACACGTTTTCTGCCCTTCAAAATGACCTTACGAAGGTTACAAATGATGGAAAAATCACAGTTGGAAAAGGTGTGGATAAAATAACGTCCTCCTGACATTTCTTTCTTATAACATATCATATACCAGGCAGCATAATTAAATGGTTGCCATAATATTAATAACACTCACTACAGGCATTAAAGCACAGGTCGAATGAAAAGAAATCTAAAAATATACAAGTATACATAAAAGAGAATGTAAAGACTTTTATTGTAAAACAATCTTGCAAAATCATTGTTTTTAATAAATAGGCGCTGGAACGTTTGGTGGGAGGTTAATAGAGTTTTCACAGATGTGAACTGTTAGCATTTTTCATCTTTAATTATTATGCGGATCTGTTTAAATATTTGAGTTAGATTTGTTGAGAAAATATTAATAATTTAGTTTGGAAGAAATAGGCAGCAAATAAAGTTGATTTTGGCAATTATTTTTCACCGATATGAGTTAAGTGTGTATGTAAACTCAGTTATCCGTGTTATAAAAATTCATGTTTATTAAGTTTGGAAGAAATGGAGTAATATACCTTTTAATTACTCTGCAACTATTGGCTGACAGCTTCACAAAGATCCTTTCATCAATTACATAGGGAAAATAGGAATATAACTGAACAGGATTTTACCTTGGGTTTTTATACATATAGGGAATGGTTTTCATTTCATTTTACCTTTAACAACAAGGAGATAAATAAGTCAGTGTGAGACCAAGTGCCCAACTTATTATTTATGCCTTCAAAATGGTGCATGTGTTGAAAGTGTAAAGGTCATTTTATTGAAAAAAAAAAACAATACTGCACTGATTGTTAATAATGGGTCACCTAGCAGAGGGGTTAACAGAGATTAAGACTGAGCTGTGTGGAGCCAGATAACAGATCAGAGAAGCTGTGCTAAGGAAAGAGGAGTTTACACTGATCCTGACATTCTGACATTGCTTAGCAACTGTGCTGTAGGCTGAAGTACACAACACAAATGGGAGATGTTTATTAGCATCCTGAATAGGACCTGTGCACAATATATACCCTATGGGAATAAGCATGCTAGAAATAGGAGGAAACTACTATGGCTAAATAAAGCGGTAAGAAGTGCAATATGTGACAAAAAGAAAGCATTTAGGGAATTAAAGCAAGTAGGTAGTGATGAAGCATTATTAAATAAATACAGAAAATTAAATAACATTTGTAAAAAGCAAATCAAGGCAGCAAAGATTGAGACAGAGAGACTCATTGCCAGAGAAAGTAAAAAGAATCCCAAAATATTTTTTAACTACATAAATAGTAAGAAACTAAAAAATGATGGTGTTGGCCCCTTTAAAAATAGTCTGGGTGAAATGGTGGATGAGGATGAGGAAAAAGCCAATATGCTAAATGACTTTTTTTCAACAGTATTTACACAAGAAAATCCCATGACAGACAATATGATCAGTGATAACAAGTCTCAATTAAATGTCACCTGCTTAACCCAAGAGGAAGTACGGCATCGTCTAAAAATCACTAAAATTGACAAATCCCCGGGCCCGGATGGGATACACCCCAGAGTGCTGCAGGAATTAAGTACTGTCATAGATAGACCATTATTTTTAATATTTAAAGATTCCATAATAACAGGGTCTGTACCACAGGACTGGCGTATAGCAAATGTGGTGCCAATATTCAAAAAAAACTGAACTTGGAAATTATAGGCCAGTAAGCTTAACCTCTACTGTGGGTAAAATCCCAGAGGGTTTTCTAAGAGATGCTATACTGGAGTATCTGAAGAAAAATAACCTCATGACCCATTATCAACATGGTTTTACGAGGGACCGTTCCTGTCAAACTAATCTGATAAGCTTCTATGAAGAAGTAAGTTCTGGACTGGACCAAGGAAATGCAGTGGATGTGGTGTATATGGACTTTTCAAAAGCTTTTGATACGGTGCCACACAAAAGGTTGATACATAAAATGAGGGCAATGGGGATAGGGGAAAATATGTGTAAGTGGGTTAAGAACTGGCTTAGTGATAGGAAACAAAGGGTGGTTATTAATGGAACACACTCAGAATGGGTCACAGTTAACAGTGGGGTACCACAGGGGTCAGTGTTGGGCCCGCTTCTATTTAATATATTTATTAATGACCTTGTAGGGGGCATACAGAGTAGAATCTCAATATTTGCAGATGACACTAAACTCTGCAGGGTAATCAATACAGAGGAGGACAATTTTATATTACAGGAGGATTTATGTAAACTAGAAGCTTGGGCTGCTAAATGGCAAATGCGCTTTAATGGGGATAAATGTAAAGTCATGCACTTGGGCAGAGGAAACAAAAGGTATAATTATTTGCTTAATTGTAAAACACTGGGCAAAACTGTCACTGAAAAAGACCTGGGTGTATGGGTAGATGACAAACTCACATTTATTGGCCAGTGTCAGGCAGCTGCTGCAAAGGCAAATAAAATAATGGGATGCATTAAAAGAGGCATAGATGCTCATGAGGAGAACATAATTTTACCTCTATACAAGTCACTAGTGCGACCACACTTAGAATATTGTATACAATTCTGGTCTCCGGTGTATAAGAAAGACATAGCTGAACTAGAGCGGGTCCAGAGAAGAGCGACAAAAGTCATTAGAGGACTGAGGGGTCTGCAATACCAAGACAGGTTATTAAATTTGGGGTTATTTAGCTTGGAAAAACGAAGGCTTAGGGGTGATCTTATAATAATGTATAAATATATGAGGGGACAGTACAGAGACCTTTCTAATGATCTCTTTACTCTTAGGCCTGAGACTGGGACAAGGGGGCATCCTCTACGTCTGGAGGAAAGAAGGTTTAGTCATAATCACAGACGCGGATTCTTTACTGTAAGAGCAGTGAGACTATGGAACTCTCTGCCACATGATGTTGTAATGAGTGAGTCACTACTAACATTTAAGAAGGGCCTGGATGCCTTTCTTGAAAACTATAATATTATCAGTTATACATACTAGATTCTTTGATAGGGCGTTGATCCAGGGAATTAGTCTGATTGCCGTATCTGGAGTCAGGAAGGAATTTTTTCCCTCAATGTGGAGCTTAGTGTTGCCACATGGTTTTTTTTGCCTTCCTCTGGATCAACATGTTAGGCTATGGGTTGAACTAGATGGACTTAAAGTCTTCCTTCAACCTTAAAAACTATGCTACTATGTTACTATGTTACTATGAAGTAATTTGATACATTGTTCCCTCATGAGCTGCAGTTAGCAGTGCAGGCCCCACCCCCTTTCCCTTATGTGGTTACATGCCCGGATTCACTGTGAAGATTATTCTGACTGATAATAAACATATATCTGCTTCAGAAACATTTTAATGGGGACATCTTGTGGAAGATTTATGAATGGTTTTCAACTAGAATTCTCTGACAAAGTATATTTGAAAGTTTACTAAAATCAATTGCTCTAAATTATGATTACATACAAATTTTAATGGCGGTTATGCTTTAATGTTTTTTTTCTCTTTAATTTTCTCTTTGACCTTCTTTTGAGCATTTTTATAGCAAAAATTCACCTGTTCTATTAAAATGTTCCATGCAAGTTAAGCATTTGTCGAAAAACTGGAAAAAGAATCACTCTATTAGGAAAAGGGGAAACGAGGACTTGACTATATTTCAGCAAAAATTTAGCGACTTTTGAAAAACTCAAATTGTTGAATAAGTCGAAAACATCTGGAAAACAAAAACCACATCAATAATGGTTAACCTTAAAAAACCTTAATTCTTTGCATATACAGTATAGTGACGCAATGGAAATTATCAAAGAATAATTAAGAGAACTTTGCATACACCTATTATAGTAGCTGTGTAATTTTTTGCCATGTGACATGTTTTCGCTCCTCCTATTTCTTAGGAATCTGCTAATACAGACTTAATTTCCTTTTTTTGCTTCTTGCCTTCCTCAGTTGGCAAAGTTTGATTACATTCATTTTGGTCAGCTCTGAATGATATCTAATACTAGCAGTTATAGATAATTAACTTAGAATCCCTTGTCTGCTGCATGTGATAAGTTTCTTCTTGTCAGTTTTTACAAGCAGGAAGCAGATGAGAGCACTATGTAGCTGCATCTCATAGGATGCATTGTAAAGTATGCATACAGCACACACAGTATAGACCGGGAACAAAGTGAGTTTTATGAAGTAATTTTATGGACTCACCTACTCTATTACTGGTCTCTTAAATAAAATAATATCTTCAGCTACATAAGGGACAATTAAAGAAAAAAGGATGGATCTGTGTGGGAAAGAAAATCATCTCTAAATTGAGAGAAGGGATTTTATGCCATCCTATTGTCACAGAAAATCAGAAACTGATATAATTACGAGAGCATGTACTGGACTAATAGAAAGTAGTTCAAAGACACTACTGCACATAAAAAGGTTCAAAATCAATGAATACAAGTATTCTTATTTGATTAAACAAATTAGACCATTAAAATATTGTTGGTGATCAGAGATGAATAAATTAATTCTACACAAAAGAAGCATTACTTGACCTAGGGCATGACAAGCTTACTAGAATGCCTTGCAGTTACCTATAGCATAGCCATGAGTAGAGATGAGCAAATCAATTCACAGGACACAGATCAAACAGCCAGGTCTGTATTCAATGGACAGGAGACTTGTGAACAACTTCCTATCTATTGGCACCTTTGGCTCCTTTCTTTATTAGCCAGCTTAGCACAATATTGTTGCAGCAGTAGCAACACATGACACTGCACTAGGCTATATAATAAAAAGAGAAGTCTGCCAGCAATGCTTAATTTGTAATTTGTTGTAGAAATTTCTGCCACTAAGAATCAGTTACATTCATTTGAAAGGCTTGTTTTAGATGAATGGGACACTTGCAGATCTTTTTTTCTCACTGATTTGCTGCAGCACTGCATACATGATTTCAGCATCACTGTCTATGCCAGACAGTGGGAACATCGGAGCTGTGGAGATTCACCAGTGGATTCGGAGAAGGTGAGTATATCGGAGGTTTTTTTTTTCATATGAAACTGAAGCCAGTTTTATTTAAAAGGGATCAACCACTTTAAAACTACAGAAATATTAGTACCGCCACAAGTAATAAAACCCAAGGCATCTTTATTTATCACATTATTCACAAAATACATCATCAAAGGTAAACTAGTGTGGATGACATATAAAGAACTGCAAGGTATAGTCTATAATTGCAGGTAAGTTTATGAAGGGGGGACAACAAATAATCAATTTTCTATTTGAACGTAAAGTTTGTAAAAATGTGTTTATTTGTGGCAGTACTGCAATCCTGTAGATTTTAAGGGTATGTGCTCATGATCCAGAGGCGCTGCTTCTTGGATACACTGCCTCCGGATCTGTAAGATCCCACGGATGCATGCAGGGAGACCACAGCCGCCCTATACTCACGATCTGCGGTGGGTGCAGGGTGTATTCTCCCTGCGTGCCCCCGATGGTTATCCCTTCCGAGACCGCAGCATGAAATTAACCTGCTGGAGAGATGTGGAATGGCAACCTGCACCGCAGCTGAAAACATGCTGTTGTCAGTAAAAGCACAGTGGGCATGGGATTTCTATAAATCCCATCCACTATTCTGTACTGTACAACCTAGTGCTTTGGAAGAGCGGCAAGACACTGTGTCCAAAATGCTGCTTTTACTGATTGTGAGCACACAGCCTAAGGGATTTATGACAGTGCAAATAAAGGCAAGCAATAGTTTAGATGTAAAAAAAACTATTCACCTCTAGTCCTTTGCTTTTTTCAGTGCCACCTGGTTCCTGTTGATCTTTTCTTACAAGCAGTAACAAACCATACATTTGTTCTTGTGACTACTGTCAGTGATTGTCTGCAGGTTTCTTATGAATGACATATGTCACATGATCAATACAAGAAGTAAGCAATGTTTGGAAGGGACCACTGTAGCAGCAGAAAATTGAAGAGGTGAGTATAGTTTTTTTTATTGCCTTCTCTTGCTTACATTTTTCACAAATCCTATAAACCCCATCATATGGACAAATTGTACATTGTAGAGATACAATGCCATGGCTGTTTTTAGATAGTCACCATGAATCAGGGTTCATTCAACTGAACACCCGTACTCCTTCCATTTGGGCAAAACACTACACCAACAACACAGGGTGAAGGTGCCACACTCCGGTAAGACTATATTGGATCACCAACAGGCAACAGCATATAGTACAATCCCAGCAAGAAAACAAGATGGTAAAATTGACAGAGTCTCACCTTTCTGCTGACTCACCAGGGATTAGAATCTTCATGACTTCTAGGGGTCAACTACCTCAACCAGCAGCAACCCCCTTTTGGCAAACACCCACTGAGTGTGGAGAGCATCAAGTTTAGTAAGCTGATCAAGTACAGGGAGGTATGTAGCCAGGTGACTAGATTGTCCCAACCTGGGTTCTCTTGCAATTTTGTATGCTCAGTTTTGGGCATTGGAGCAGTTTTGTAATCCTCCTGTCTGATGAAGTGACACAAGTGGACATAGGCAACCTCTTTTATATGTCTTAGCTCCCATTGTAGGGCATTGTGGCACACAGGATTTGTGGGAAGATGGTCAGGGCTGTCCTCTCATTGTTTGCTGATTCAATTTAACAGCACAATTTCCCTCCAAAAGCCAACATTTCACAAATCTGTAAAGGCACCGAACAGTCCCACACGAAACAATGGTCAAATTCTCCTGATCCATCGAACAATAAAACAATACATCTGTCATGGGTGTATCTGGAGGCATGAATGAGGCTGTTGAGGTCACTCGCAGAAGGTCGCAGCATTTGGTCAAAATCCTAAATAATGTCTCTATCCCTTTAGAGGCATCTCTGTCCTAGTGATAGCTGGAGGTCACTAGGACTCAGCGGATCTTCTCATCAGTTGCCTATTTATACCTCTTGGCTCCCAGGATGCACTGCTGGTGATAGCTGTTCAGGTGTTTCTGGTTGTATCCTAGTTCAAAGCAGTGTTTCCTGGAGTCTATTGGTTTGCTGCTTGGATCTGCTCAAGCTAACTGTATCTCTTCCCTCTCTGTTTGTTTCCCTTGTGTGTTTATTTGCAAGTTGGGCTGACTAGTGATCATTCGCTCTGATCCCTGCGTAGTTGTAGTCCAGGGACAGCTAGGGCAGGTATCCTGTTCGGTGATAGTTGCGGAAACTAAATTGGGACATTAGGGGAGCCAGGTGTCAGTGCTAGTTTATCTAGGGGTCACCATCTCCCCTTTTGGCCTTAGCATCAGGAATTCCTTCTCTCCTCCCTCTCATCATCTTGCACTGGGTGTCTCCCTACACCCAGGGTGACATCGTCTGGCATAATTAATCCCTACACAAGTGGCCAGATGCCAAGTCATCATGTACATTATGGTTTTATAGATGTTTATCGCTCTTGTATTATGTATTTTCAATTCTGAACTTGGGCAATGCCATAGTAGGGGCCATGTTTTACATACTTAGCCTGGGTACCTTGACGGAGTTACTCTCTGCTTAAATAGCATGAACATGTTCTTCAGTAAAGACTGTCTTTACTCACAAATTTCAGGTTTTTCTCTTTTTGGCGAGTTTTGATACTGGTTATTTTTTGTTGCATCAAAAACGCAGCATCTTAAGCTACCGTCACACGCAGCGATATGGCTTCCATATCGCCGTAAATTTGCATATTTTGGTGATGTGGAAGTGACATTGCCTGTGCGTAGTGGCGTGAGACAAGGCGATTTTATGGTGAGAAATCACTCGTGGAGCGTCACCTGATCGCCCTGCACTGCATTCACTGCAGGCGATATCCACCAGGCGATTTTAGCACTTCGTGGCATGTGACAGCGCAATAGCGATATAGAAAGCAAGCTCAGACATTCTGGAATCAATCTCGAAGGCGTGCCTGTGCATGCTGTTTTCCGCGCCCCGATTGGTGGCTTGGTGGTTACGCAGTTGTGTTGGCCAATCGGAGCAGTAGGGGTGCGGTGAAAAAGACTCTGGCACGCCTGTCTCCTTGCCGTACTCACACTCTACGCCCACATCGCTGATGAGATGGTGGCGTGTGATGCGGCGATGTGGAAAAGGGATATTGCTTCCAGTCTTCTCCAGGCGATTTCCGGAATGCAGGATCACCGTAGAACGCAGGCGAGATCTCTAATTGTGACAGGGCGACGGCGATGTGCAAAAAAGTTCCCGAAATGTGCGTGCTCACGTCAAATTGCCGGCGATATGGAAGCCATATTGCCGCATGTGACGGTACAGTTCCAACAAAATGGATTAAATTTATAGAAATCTCATTCCCACTGTGCTTCTTTTTTAGTCAGTGTAAACTGCGTTTTTCAAATCAGCAAGATGTCAATTTCTAATTGCAGTAGATGAGGAAATTAGCAAGTAAAACACACATATGAATTTTTAGTGTGTTTCCGCACCGGAAACGCACTACAACACGTGATCCGCACATGACTATATCAATAAATATTTGCTAAAGTCAAATACCAGGAAGTATTAAAAAGAAAGCAGCTTTACTTAAAACATGACATACCAAAAGAGATGATAAAACTCATGCAAAAAAATTACACAAAAACGCAATGAAAATACACACGTAACCTAATTTGCAAATTAGGTGGTGAAATGCGGCAGAATTCTACAACATCAAAAACTCATCAAAAGCTCATTGTGTGAACATAGCCTCAATGTCCATGTGTCTATTTATGCAAACTATTACCAGGGCTATGTTAAGTACATGCCATGGGTGTAATGCATCAGCCAATATTTACCATACATATACATAATTGGCCTACAGATCTCATTTCTTACTAGAACCTAAGGGAAATTTGACTCCTAATGTGTTCCCAATAGTCTCTTTAGCAGTCTCTCACCTATTCCAGTTGCTAATAATCACAATTGTCGTTTTTGTCAACATGACTTGCCACGTTACCTAGTCATCCAGAAATGATGTAAAATCCCATGGCTGTATATTACTTGTCACTATGGACAGGGATAATACACAAAGGAAATGTTAGTCCAGCCATTGAGGAATGGTTTGCTTTGTAACTTGGCTTTTAGAGGACATTGGGTATAAATAAAACAGATGCCATTTTGCACAATTATACTGAAGCCAAATGTAAAATTTACATTGCCAAAATGATATGTATTGATTGCATACATAGACGGGAACCTGACACATTTATCTGCTCCCCACTTATCACTTCCAACCTGGCTGATTTCAACCTTGCTAATTTAATTAGTTGATGAAAAAGCTTCTTGTATATCAATTAATTAAATGAGTCAAAGTTAATTACATCAGAAAGTCAGTGCTAATTTCAGGAGCAGACATATAGCTCAGAAACAAAATAGCCAGGGTGACATGTCTCCTTGCTGGACGCCTCTCTCTTGTGTCCTTCTGCTACGAATGTTACAGGATTATTTCTAATTAATTGTAAATCTGTATATTAATTTCATAGATATAAGAAATTGTGAAGATGTCACCATTGTGAAGCTCAGCACACCAGCTGCAATTGACGATGGCACAAGGCTTAGACATGGGCCCAAGTGGGTGAATAGAATGGTCCAATCATTGTGTTAAGTGTTTTTTACATTCCTTACCTTGACTACATCTGGTGCAAATTTTTAAATGTAATGCATAGTCCATCAAATGGACAGAAAGCTCAAGTAACCCGATCCTCTTACACTAAAGCCCCCGTCACACATAGCGAGATCACTGTTGCGTAACAGGTTTTGCGACGTAACAGCGACCTCACCAGCAATCTCACCATGTTTGACATATAGCAGCTATCATACTCCCGCTGTGAGATTGCCGATCATGTTAAAATAGTCTCTACCATTTTTTGATCATTGGGTTCCCACTGGGCAGTATGCATACGTGTGTTTGATGCCTGAACAACGACCTCGTTGGCGACTCAGAACTCAGCCATGTAGGTCTGAGTCGTCAGACTAGCTGCTGTGTGACAGGTTTCCAACAACCACCAAGGTCGTTATATGGGTCGCCGTATCGTTGCTGCGTCGTTCAGAAGATGTGACTGTTTGACATCTCACCAGCGACCACATAGCGATGTTCCAGCGATCCTTACCGGGTCGTATCGTTGTCGGGATCGCTGGAACATCACCAAGTATAACAGGACCCTACCTCTACCCCCTTGTGAAATGTAGTTTCCACCACTCTATCTTGAAGAACTCCAGGTAGTTTGCTGATAGTTCTTCAATAGATCAGCAAAGTTAAGAAGAAACAAAAGAAGATCATGGGTAGGGATGGGCGAATCCTAAACTACTCGGAATCGCTAGACTCTAACGAGTCCGAGTCAGATACTCGCTACTCGTTGCGAGTCTAGCGATTCCAATTCCTGTGCTGCTGGACCCTATAAGGGGTCTGGCAGCAGAGGAAAAACCTGCAATTCCCTATTATATTCTTTAAAAGCCAGCAGCAAAAAGCCGCCGGCCTCTAAAAAATAGTAAAAAAAAAAAGAACCTGCTTCCCCGCATGCTAACAGCTCCCTAGTAACCCGCTGTGTTTACTGGTTACCAGCTACACAGCGAGCTGCAGGGAGTGCGATTCACCCCCCCCCAATCATGATGAGTTCCCTGTGCGGGGGGTTAATCGCACTCCCTGCAGCCCGCTGTGTAGTTGGTATCCAGTAAACACAGCGGGTTACTAGGGACCTGTCAGCTGGCCTCCAGAGATTCCCCAAGTGAAGTGAATAAATTAACTTCCGGAAGTTAATTTATTCACTTCACTCAGGAATCTACAGAGGCCAGCAGAGAGAGTGGCTGTGACAGCAGGGTTCAGCTCTGAACCCTGACTGTCACTTCTCAAGCCTGCTATCCCTGTGCACAGACATGTATATCTATGCACAGAGATGTAGCAATGCTGAGATTGTTCTCAAGCCTGCTATCCCTGTGCACAGACATGTATATCTATGCACAGGGATGTAGCAGAGTGGACATCGCGTTTTGGACTACGTCGGACGGAAGAGGATTTTTTTAATTAAAGATGGAGTCCCTAATGGCTTTTTTGTTTTATTACTAATAAAAAAAATTTCTCTGTGTTGTGTTTTTTTTTAAACAATTTAATAGAAATTCATGGCGGTCAAGTCTAATATTGGCGTGACCGCCATAAATTTCGGCTTAGGGCCAGCTGATAATAAAAAGCTGGCCCTAACCCCTTTATTACCCAGTGAGCCACCGCACCAGGGCCACTGGAAGAGCGGGGTTCAGCTCCAGAGGATGGCGCTTCAATGAACGCGCCATCTTCTGGGGCGGCTGCGGGCTGCAATTTGCAGCAGGGGGTGCCCAGAAAGCTTGGGCCTACCTGCACTGTGGATTCCAGCCCCCAGCTGCTTAGCTGTACCTGGCTAGACATAGAAATTGCGGGGATCCCCACGCATTTTTTTTTATTATTTGATGAAATTCATGAAAAAATTTAAAAAAAGGGGGCTCACCTGTATTCTTGTGTCTGGCCAAGTACAAA
Source organism: Allobates femoralis (assembly GCA_033576535.1). Lineage (NCBI taxonomy): Eukaryota > Metazoa > Chordata > Amphibia > Anura > Aromobatidae > Allobates > Allobates femoralis. The sequence goes on from JARQOC010000005.1 coordinate 95,705,337, forward strand.
CAGGCACCTGGGGGTTGGGGGCAGCCCGTCGCTGCCTGCTGGATCCGGCTGGTTACAAAAATACGGCGAAGCCCACGTCATTTTTTATTTTTTTTTTAAAAATCAATAAAACAATCCTAAAAAAAGGATTGCGTCTTTACCAACCCCTCGACCATGGTGGAGGGGTTAATAAAGATTCAGTCCCTTTTATTTATATTGTTTTATGGATTTTTCAGAAAAATTTGACTTGGGCTTCGCCGTATTTTTGTAACCAGCCGGATCCATCAGGCAGCGACGGGCTGTCCCCAACCCCCAGGTGCCTATTTGTACCTGGCCAGACACAAGAATATAGGGGAGCCCTTTTTTTTAATTATTTCATGAATTTTATGAAATAATTAAAAAAAAATGCGTGGGGCTCCGCACAATTTCTATGTCTAACCAGGTACAGCTAAGCAGCTGGGGGCTGGAATCCAAAGCGCAGGGAGGCCCAAGCTTTCTGGGTACCCCCTGCTGCGAATTGCAGCCCACAGCCGCCCCAGAAAATGGCGCGTTCATTGAAGCGCTATCCTCTGGCGCTGAACCCCGCTCTTCCAGGGGCCCTGGTGCGGTGGCTCACTGGGTAATAAAGGGGTTAGGGCCAGCTTTTTATTATCAGCCCCAGGGGAGGGGGGGATGCTCCAGCATGCTTGATATTCTATTAAATGTCACAGATGCTTGAGGAAAAACTCCTGTCACCACCCTGCATGTTTCATGGCTGTTTTTCAGCCACTAAATATGCAGGGATTTTTTGCCCATCATGGTAATGTTGGCTTTACTTGCAGTACTGTAATTGGTCAGATACATTGCATCATCAAGTCTTATATGAGACCCAGGGAGCAATGCACAGCACACTCATGTCAGGAAGCAGTTCATTGAGTTGGTGTAGTAGAAGAGAAAGATTAGATTAGACCAGGCATATTAGTGTGTCGCCCCACTGGTCAGGCGTCACAGATGGGGTACTGCACCCATAGATGAGTGTGCGGTTACCCCTGTCACAACGGAATGTAAATGTTCTTTAGGAGGCTCCCATCCTAGCACTTCCACACACACACACTTAGGCAGATGGCAGAGGTCCCATTCCCTGGGGGGGCGGGGAGTTAGGGGAGGAGGGAGGACACACAGTTGAGTTGCAGACAAAACTGAGGAAAGACGGAGAACGAGGATCCTCCGAGTGAGTGAAGGAGGAATCCCAAGGAGGGGGCCTGGAAAGAGCAAACAGGCAGTCCAGATAGAAAGGGGGGAACCCCCTGAGCGCCCATACTCAGGAGGGAACCCTGGTCTGTTTTACCGGAGCACCGATTCCGAAGGCGGCGAGGGAGTTCAACCCCTCACCGAGAACACCGGAGGTCGCCCAGATCGAGACTTGTACAGAGGGGACCAGGTCACATAAGAGCGGCACGCGTGACCTATGGGGTGGTTCGCTATCAGAGTGGCCCGCTTGTAAATGACGATGCAATCCCTGATGTAAACTGTCAATAGTTAATTGTGCCTTTCTTGCTATTCCCTGCTTTCTTGGACAAAGACTTTACCCCTATTAGAGCCTCATGGACATAATGAGAATTCTGCCCCATTACAAATAATGTTAATTCAAAGCGACCCAGCGGTGAGAAAACACACTGGACTGTGCTGGATAATAATTACAGCTGGGCCCCCGCAGTTACCGGTCCCCGTGAGGCTGATGGAAGTTAATAATGTTTTATTTTATATTGCAATGTTTAATTTGGTGCCTCCCTTAAAGGGATGAAAAATTCTGAGTAAATCTGTAAATATGTTACACGTTAATATTGTTATCTTTTATTGAAAAAGTATATTTTAACTCTACCAGTTCCCTGTTTTACCCCACACTCGTGGACGAGTGTATTCCTCCAAGGGAAAATTTGTCGCCCCACCTGGTCAGGTGTCATAGATGGGGTACTGCACCCATAGATGAGTGTGCGGTTACCCCTGTCACAACGGAATGTAAATGTTTTTTAGGAGGCTCCCATTCTAGCACTCCCACACACCCACTTAGGCAGATGGCAGAGTTCCCATACCCTAGGGGGGGAAGGTAGGGGAGGACACACAGTTGAGTTGCAGACTCAACTGTAAAAGACGGAGAACGGGGATCCTCCGAGTGAGTGAAGGGGGAATCCCAAGGAGGGGGCCTGGAGAGAGCAAACAGGCAGCTCAGATGGAAGGAGGGGACCCCCCAGAGCGCCCAAACTCAGGAGGGAGCCCTGGTCTGTTTTATCGGAGCACCAGTTCCAAAGACGGCAAGGGAGTTCAGCTCCTCACCGAGAACACCGGACGTCGAGGACCGTTTACCGACCCCGACACCCTGTCCAGAGGAATTGTCACAACAGGATTCCTATCTACAATGAGCCTGGTACCAAGTGGGCACCTCAAGACAGGTATAGAGAGCAGGACACAGGACAGATCCCAGCAGGCATTCCACGGGAGACTCCCAGAGACTTTGCAGTCCGTTGTGATTACCGGGCCAGCTATTTTGCCCAGAGACTGTTACCTGCTGTGAACTGTTTTACCATCTGCACCATTCCAGTAAAGTACCCGAGTAGAGTGCTCAAGTCTCCGTGTGTTTGTTTCTACGCTGCACCCTGCTCATCCATCCATCCATTACCAGCACCCTTATCATAACCGGCGCATCCCTACCTCGGGGGTTTAGCTCCACCTGCAGGGAGCGGTACTATAATGACCCCTACACCACCACCCTCCAGAGGACTGAAGCAGCGGGTGGCATCATGAGAACTACAATATAAACTATATTCCCATTCCCAACTCCCCTTTTTAAAAATAGACACCAGTGCCATGGGTCTGGGCAGGCCACCGTTGACAACCCCACAGCAGAAGAGGGCCCAGAAACCCGAGTCCCCATACCCTGGGTGAGTCATTGGGATATAGTAAGGGTTGTTCACTTGCACCCTTAAGTACCTTTCATGTGGCTCTAAAGTGTGTTTTTTAGCCTAGGTTGATAAAATAAAGAAATATTTACAAAACTGACGTTGGGTTCCCCCCATTTTTCATAACCAGCCAAGTTAAAATAGATAGCTGTGGTCTTGTATACCAGGCTGGGAAGGCCCTTCCCAGCCTAAAAGTAGCAGCCCACTGTTCCCCAGAATTGGCCCATCCATTATTTGTGACAATGCCTATGCTTTGAAATAGCTCTCCCTGATTGCACTGGTGTGCTCACAATTGGGAAAATATTTTTCGGGGATGACATCAGCTGATAGCCACCACACCAGGTCAATCAGAACGAGTGGGGGCAAGGCACCAGAATTCCCCAGATTGAAGCATCACTTTTTTTTTTATAAAATAAATAGCTGTAGTACCCGGCTATGCCCGGGTTAATAAATAACTGATGTTAGCTATAACAAAATAGAATTTGAATATGTCATATTAATGACCTGTAAGAAAATAGAAGCTGAGCTGTGATCGGTTGCTATAGGCAGCCTAATAAATCTCCAGCCAACAGTAAACCCTACCCCTGCCCGGGCAGTATATGTTACCTCACACGTACACATAATAGACAGCTCAAGTGACTGACATCTGCCTTAATTCCCTATATGGCACATGTGTTGCACATTAAAAACAGCCAATCAGATGTTTATGTTTGGAAATTTAAGATAGCACACGTATCAGGTGAGTTGTGAGGTGATTTGTGCACATCTGTGTCTGTCTGTGTGGTGAGTGTGTCCCTGTGGGGTGAGTGCATGTGTTCCTATAGGGTGTGTATGTGTGTGTCCCTGTGGGGGGGTCTGTGTGGGGTGTGTATGTCTCTGTGTTGTGTGTGTATCTTTGTGGTGTGTGTATGTCCCTGTGGGGTGAATGCGTGTGTCCCTATAGGGTGTGTGTGTGTATGTCCCTGTGGGGGGGTCTGTGTGGTGTGTGTGTGTCTTTGTTGTGTGTGTGTCCCTGTGGGGTGAGTGCATGTGTCCCTATAGGGTGGCTATGTGTGTGTGTCCCTGTGGGGGGGGTCTGTGTGGTGTGTGTCTCTGTTGTGTGTCTCTTTGTGGTGTGTGTGTGTCCCTGTGGGGTGACTGCATGTGTCCCTATAGGGTGTTTATGTGTGTGTGTCCCTGTGGGGGGGGTGTCTGTGTGGGGGTGTGTGTCTCTGTGTTGTGTGTGTCTCTTTGTAGTGTGTGTATGTCTTTGGGGTGAGTGCATGTGTCCCTATAGGGTGTGTGTGTGTGTCTCTGTGGGGGGGTCTGTGTGGTGTGTGTGTGTCTTTGTGGTGTGTGTGTCCCTGTGGGGTGAGTGCATGTGTCCCTATAGGGTGGCTATGTGTGTGTATTCCTGTGGGGGGGTCTGTGTGGTGTGTGTGTCTCTTTGTGGTGTGTGTGTGTTTGTTCGGGTGCGTGGTGAGTATCCAATGTTGGGGCTGCACCTTAGCGACTATACACTTGCTGTTACTCTTTGTGTGAGTGTGGTGTGTATACATGTCCCCGTGCGTGGTGAATATCTAATGTTGGGGCCCCACCTTAGTGACTATATGCTGGTATGTGCTGTTAGTCTTTGGCGCTATCATTAAGCCCCTCTCATTCACAACTGTCAACTGGTAACTGTCACTTTTTCCCCATTATGTAGATAGGGCCAAAATTGTTTGGTGAATTGGAATGCGCGGGGTTAAAATTTCGTCTCACAACATAGCCTACGATGCTGTCTGGGTCCAGACGTGTGACTGTGCAAAATTTTGTGGCTATAGCTGACAGCTGTCGATTTTCTTCCAACACTTTTCCATTCACTTTTTCCCCATTATGTAGATAGGTGCAAAATTGTTCGGTGAACTGGAACGCGCAGGGTTAAAATTTCGACTCACAACATAGCCTATGACGCTTTCAGGGTCCAGATGTGTGACTGTGCAAAATTTTGTGGAAGTAGTTGCAACAGTGTAGATGCCAATCCCGGATATACACACACACATTCAGATTTATATATTAGACTAGCTGTTGCACCCGGCTACGCCCGGGTTAATAAATAACTGCTGTTAGCTATAACAAAATAGAATTTGAATATGTCATATTAATGACCTGTAGGAAAATAGAAGCTGAGCTGTGATTGATTGCTATAGGCAGCCTAATAAATCTCCAGCCAACAGTAAACCCTCCCCCTGGCCAGGCAGTATATGTTACCTCACACATACACATAACAGACAGCTCATGTGACTGACATCTGCCTTAATTCCCTATATGGCACATGTGTTGCACATTGGCTGTTTTTAATCAGATGTTTATGTTTGGAAAATAAAGATAGCACACGTATGAGGCGAGTTGTGTGAGGTGATTTGTGCACATCTGTGTCTGTCTGTGTGGTGTGTGTGTCCCTGGGGTGTGTATGTGTGTGTCCCTGTGGGGGGGGGTATGTGTGGTGTGTGTCTCTGTTGTGTGTGTCTCTTTGTGGTGTGTGTGTGTGTGTCCCTGTGGGGGTGTCTGTGTGGGGGGTGTGTGTCTCTGTGTTGTGTGTGTCTCTGTGTTGTGTGTGTCTCTTTGTGGTGTGTGTCCCTGTGGGGTGAGTGCATGTGTCCCTATAGGGTGTGCATGTGTGTGTGTCCCTGTGTGGGGGGGGTGTCTGTGTGGGGTGTGTGTGTCTCTGTGTTGTGTGTGTCTCTGTGTGGTGTGTGTCTCTTTGTGGTGTGTGTGTGTCCCTGAGGGGTGAGTGCATGTGTCCCTATAGGGTGTGTATGTGTGTGTGTACTTGTGGGGGGGTCTGTGTGGTGTGTGTGTGTCTCTTTGTGGTGTGTGTGTCCCTGTGGGGTGAGTGCATGTGTCGCTATAGAGTGTGTGTGTGTCCCCTTGGGGGTGTGTGTGTCTCTATGTTGTGTGTGTCTCTTTGTGGTGTGTGTGTGTGTTTGTTCGGGTGCGTGGTGAGTATCCAATGTTGGGGCTGCACCTTAGCGACTATACACTTGCTGTTACTCTTTGTGTGCATGGGTTGTGTATACATGTCCCCATGCGTGGTGAATATCTCAAGTTGGGGCCCCACCTTAGTGACTATATGCTGGTATGTGCTGTTAGTCTTTGGCGCTATCATTAAGCCCCTCTCATTCACAACTGTCAACTGGTAACTGTCACTTTTTCCCCATTATGTAGATAGGGGCAAAATTGTTTGGTGAATTGGAATGCGCGGGGTTAAAATGTCGCCTCACAACATAGCCTGTGACGCTCCCGGGGTCCAGACGTAGGACTGTGCAAAATTTTGTCTCTATAGCTGACATCTGTCGATTTTCCTCCAACTCTTTTCCATTCACTTTTTCCCCATTATGTAGATAGGGCCAAAATTGTTTGGTGAACTGGAACGCGCGGGGTTAAAATTTCGCCTCACAACATAGCCTATGACGCTCCTGGGGTCCAGACGTGTGACTGTGCAAAATTTTGTCTCTATAGCTGACAGCTGTCGATTTTCCTCCAATATTTTTCCATTCACTTTTTCCCCATTATGTAGATAGGGCCAAAATTGTTTGGTGAACTGGAACGCGCAGGGTTAAAATTTCACCTCACAACATAGCCTATGACGCTCCCGGGGTTGAGACGTGTGACTGTGCAAAATTTTGTGGCTATAGTTGCGATGGTGTAGATGCCAATCCCGGATATACACACATACACACATACACACATTCAGCTTTATATATTAGATTAAAAGTAAGGCCTTGGGTCCCATCTATTTTTGATAACCAGCCAAGGAATAGCAGACTACGGCAGGCTACAGCCCGATTAACAATAAGAGGTGGAACCCGTTTTTTTCTTTATTTATTTGGTTAAACCAAGACATACACAGTTTATTCTGGTTTAAAATAATATAAAAATAAACAGAGTAGGGTCCCCACTATTTTTGATCACCAGTCAAAGTAAAGTAAACAGCTGCAGGCTGATAGTATCAAACTGGGAAAGTCTAAGGTTATTTGGCTAATCCCAACCCAATTATACTAGCCCACCGTCACCCCAGAATTGGCACATCACATTAGATGTCCCAATTCTGGTATTTTGTCCCAGCTCTTCCCGATTGCCCAGGTGCAGTGGCTATTACTTCCAGGTAGGCCATCAATAATCATTTAGTTGATATTCTAGATCAATGATTTCCAATTTGGGAATTCATCGAAAATATGCTTGAAGTTCTGCTTTCACAACAGCTGGAAGACCACAGATTGTCGACCACTTGTGGAATGTTAATGGCTATGCACACATATCAATTGTGTGTATTATTTACATAATTGTATGTATTTGGTTTATTTGCAAATGGCTTTAATTTCAAATTTTGCATTGTATGTTTTGGTGAGGCTCTTTATGTCATGGTGGCTAAGTGGTTAGCACTGCAGTCTTGAAAGACTGGGGTCCTGGGTTCAAATCCCACCAAGGACAAAATCTGCAATCTGCAAGTATGTTCTCCCTATGTTTGCGTGGGTTTTCTTAGGGCACTCCGGTTTCCTCCCATGCTCAAAAGACTTAGTAATAGGATGTTTGGACTGTGAGCCCCAATGGGGACAGTGTTACAAATGTATGTAAAGTACTGTAGAATTAATAGCGCTATATAAATGTATAAATTGTATAATTATTATTCTATTACATTGTTAGTACAGAATTAGTTCATTGAGATTCTATCAGTAAGCTTGCTCTGACGGGATAGTTTATAACCTTATCTACTTTCTTCTGAGTTCCTCTCAGCTACTTTATGACCACAACAAAGATTAGTTTAGTTTTCACGTCGACGGGGATATACATTCAACACAAAGAGTTAAAAAAGACATTTAAAATAAGTGAAAACGGTTTCACTGAGATTTTTAGTAGAGATGAGCTACCACCCTAGTGTTCGAATTCGATTTGGTTCGTCGAATGGGAGATATGTTCGTCGAATGTTCGTCAAACACCCTCGAACACACTAAAACACTAAGGTGGTGGTCAAATTCAGTTCCACAATGTATATACATTGCGGAATTGAAATGAAATAAAATCAAGGGTTAAAAATAAAAAAAATCAATACTCACCTTTCTAATCCATCCAGCGACGCTTCCAGCCCTGCCTACCTGTCGGATATGTGATCCCGGCAGCGTTTCCCGGTGAAATGACGAGTTCTCGTGATAACTCGTCATGTGACCGGGAACTGCTGCCGAGATTATGACGTCACCGCAGGTCCTACAGGCCCTCTCTAGTAGTGATTAGTAGTGAGGATCTGTAGGGCCTGCGGTGACGTCATAATCCTGGCAGCGGTTTCCGGTCACATGACGATGAGTTATCGTGAGAACTCGTCATGTGACCGGAAATGTTTTTGTGATTTGAAATTATCTCTCAAAATTAAAACTTTCATATTTTCAATGTTATGTCCTTGACTACAAAAATGTTTGGCTACTGGAAAATGTATTTTTTTTGTGTGTAATTGTGTGACAATGAGACCTCATCCTTACTCTTATGGCCACTTTACAAGCAGTGTGTTGTAGGTCACCACCAGAGGAATACGATGGTTCTCTTCTTTTTCTCTATATTAAAGTGCTTGACTTCTAGGGATCCTTTTGGCTGTAATGATCTGATCCTCAATGGAGGTGGGGTGGTAGCCTTGGTTTAAAAATGTCTTTTTAAGATGGTTTAAGTGTTAATCCCTTTCCCCTGGGTTGGAGCAAATATGGCTATATCTGAGGGCCTGGCTGTAGACAATGGACTTCTTAATGTGTTTCGGGTGGAAACTATCCCATCTGAAGTATGTGGGACAGTCAATCGGTTTCCAATACACCGATGTCTGGAATGAACCATTTAGAATTTTTAGGGTGGTAACCAGGAAGTTTATTTCTGTTTTTGAGTGCTCCAGTGTCAGGTTTATGGTGGGATGAAATTTGTTGAAATTGTCGTGGAATTTTAGAAGTTCATGTTCAGTCTCAGCCCAGATTATTAAGATGTCATCAATGAAACGGAAGTACGCCAAGGGTTGGATGGGGCAGTAGGCTAAAAAGCCATTATCCAGTTTAGCCATGAAAAGGTTGGCATACTGGGGGGCCATTTTGCTTCCCATAGCGATTCCGGTGCGTTGTAAATACAGTTCTTCATCAAAAGAGAAAATGTTTTTTTCTCTTTTGAGAGGTAATTTCAAATCACAAAACAATGAAGGGTCTGTGATTCCAAATGTATTACAACTTTTGACTGCATCCAAAATGGGTTGAATTTAAGTTATGGATTTATGGCTCATCTGAAGGATGTTGTTCAAAGACACTGAATTCTTAAGACACTAGATTTTTCGTGTAAATGAGTCATAAAAAGGTTGATATCACTAAGCCTGGTTGACTGATGATCCTCTCAAGGCTTTGTTTTTGTTTAGTTAGTTAAATGTCCATTCATTCCAGTTGTTCATTTATATATTTTGAGTTTCTTTCAATATTTTGTCATACCAGCCTGATGAAGGGACCTAAGACGTCTCGAAAGCTCACCTTGTAACATCACTTATTTTATTTTTGTTAGCCATTAAAAGATATCACAACTACAAGATTGTTATCTTGTTTCTCCCACTAAGAGCAATCATCATTTTAATAAGTGCAGAAATGGTGAATAAATTCTGCAACATTAAAAACTCACCAAAAGCTCATCAGGGTAACGTGGCCTAGCAGTATTCCATGGGGGTTCATCATTAGAGGTCTAGATGGGAAACTCCAGGCCTCAAGGGCCGCAAACACTGCATGTTTTCAGGACTTCCTTAGCATTGCACAGGGGTTGGAATCATCAACTGTGCAGGAGATTAAATTACCACCTGTGCAATGCTAAGGAAATCCAAAAACTTGAATTGAGGACTGGAGTTGCCCACAACTGGAAGAAGATAACTTCTTTAGACATTTTTTTGTTTAAATATGTTTACTGATTTTGTTTAAGTGATACAGGGATGTAAATAAAGAAATACAAACCAAACAGAGCACATCCATTCAATGCAATACAGACCCAGCTGTTAGTTCGATACATCTACATATTAAAATTCTCCCTCTCCCCCTCTCTACCCTATTAAAGTTATACCTTCTTTCCCCTCTTTGGACATCTTTGATCCAGATTAAGGGTATGTTCTCAAGTGACAAAGACGCTGCATATTTCTATCTGTATGTGCTGGCAGGAAAATCATCAGCATATCGCAGCCACAGCAAAGTAGATGAGATTATTTCCTAAATCTCATCCTCTTGTGTGAGAAAAAAAACTGCAAGAACTGTGTTCTTTTAAAATTCCCAAAATGTTATTTTATGCTGTTGAGGCGCCCCAGGCCGTGGGGCACTCGGGACCGGGCGGTGCTGTCTCTCGGGGATCACGGTAGTCGTAACCAGGTCCCGTGGCCTGGGCTCAGTCCAAAAAGGAAGGGGTTATTTACAGGGGATTTTGTAGTGACACCACCCGGGGTATGTGGTCAGTGGAGACCACCGCTGCTGTATTCCTGCTGGGGACAGTGACATAGGGCAGCGTGGATGGTAAGCCTTCCTCGGGTAGGGCTGAGTATCCCCAGGGCAGGTATGGTGTAAAGGGCTGCGTACTCTGGATGCTTCACTTACTTCTGTGCTGCAGTTTCTCCAGTCAGCACGCATGGGACAGCAGGTGGAGATCTCTGCAGCGGTGCTGGAATGAAAAGTCTCAGGCAATGGTGAGCTTACTGGATACTTTACAGAAGTTCTTTAGCAGCATGTTACATGTCACAGTTCTCACAGTCACAGTTCTTACAACTTAGCACAGCTCCGGGCACCCGGGTTCTACTGCAGCTCAAACAGTTCCTCTGTGTTGCCTCCCTAAAAGTTCCTTTCAGGCCCTGCTCGTCTCTTTCTCTGTCTTCACTCACGGGTTTCGTCTGGCCATCACGGGATTTTGTGTGATGAGTCCCTCTATCCCAGGATCACCAGCCCTAGTCTGATGGCTGTGTTCCTAGACAGTGGTGGTAGGTAGGCTGCAGATCATAAAGTACCTGCCCCACGCCGGTGTGTCTCATGATTGGGGTCTTAGAGTCTCCCCAGTCACTTCTACAGAGCTGGCTCTCTGGCTGTTCTTGGCCTAGCCCTCCAGTGACCCAGGTATAATGTGGGCTCACCAGGCTCCTTTTGTCTCACTGTGGGGTGTTGGTGCTTATGGCTTCCTTTCCCTCGCCTCCGGCTATGGAGCGAGCTTTCTCTCTTGGATATTCTGCCTCCAAGATTTTGCATCCTCCAGGGAACCTCTCCTTCTGAGAAGTGTGCCTACAACCTGGTGTTCCCGTGTTTTATTTGCGGTCTCTCCACCCACTTGTTCAGCTACTCTTTCTCTCCTCCCACACAGCTCTTAACCCCTGCTACCCCTTGCCTAAACTAAAGTCGTAGGCGTAGGGTCAGTGTGTGTCAGTGTGTGGGTGTTCCTAAGGTCAACCGTCTTCCTCGCCTGGCTGCAGTTCACCCTGTGGTCGCAGGGGCACCACACTGTAGAATTTAAACATGGATTTTACCCTGTGTAATGTACCTTATATGATTGAAACCACACCAAAGCCACATCCAAAGCCATGACACACCTGCTCCAAAAAAGTGGAATCTTTCTGATTTTAAGGGAATGTGCACACAATCTGTAGGCAGTGTTGGACACAGTGCATCCGGACCTGAGAGAAGTCACGGGTGTAGGCAGGAATGCCACAGCCGCCCTGTACTCATGATTTGTTCTGGGTGCAGGGCTGCTTCTCCCTGGATTCACCCGACAGAGATCGCCTCCGAGTCTGCAGCAGTAAATTAACATGTTGCGGATATGCGGAAGTGCATCAACCCTCACCACAACTGAAAACATGCTGCGGTCAGGAGAAGCATAGTGAGCATGGGATTTTTAGAAATCCCATCCACTGTACTTGTACTGTACAATGCAACATTTTGGAACAAGCTGCAAGACGTTTCATCCAAACCGTTGCTATTCCTGATCGTGTGCATGCAAACTAGTAAGGATTTACGGCAGTTCCATGACAAAGTCCACAATGGAAAATCAATAGCAGAAAATGTATGTACAGTGTTGTTAAATTCAGACAACATGTAAAAATGAAAAATACAAAAACTTTATGGGAGATCCCATTAATCCAGCATAGGCCCACCATAAAAATTCCACCAGCACCAATGTTTTCTATACATTCTTTAAAGATATTCTCTAAAGTGTAACACAATCCAAAGTAGCTTCCTTTCTAATTATTTTTCTTTTTTCACCTTTTATATTTTTACTGGTACGTGTTTCCACTGTATAACATTATCCAGAAAAGCTTCTACTCAATCAGCACCAAGCAACAAAAGAAGAAATAGAGACCAATATAAAACAATAATAAAAACAATAAAACCCTCGCACACCATTAGCGTTTCAGGCTATGAATGCATTAACTAGTGCTATTAGTAAAATGATATTAATTGTGTTATTTTAACGTTTAGAATGCATAAATGTCTTCACTAATCTCCTCATTAAGAAAGCAGCTGCAGAACTCCCAGGAATCTGGAATGCGGGATGTAGGGGAAATTGCCAATAAAGACATCCGTGTAATAAAATAAGACTATTCAGCACTTGTTTAAAAATAATAAAATATAAGCATTTATCTGATTGACAATGTAGAATGTTTATGTCTCTAAAAATCTGTTAAAAAATTTGGTGCACAAATGCAATATAATAAGCGTGGTGAGTGCTGAGAAAGGGGTTGAGAGTAGTTTCAACCCACTCTATGTGATGGCTAGCAAAAAATTATTCATCCCTAGCCACATTTCATATCTCGTACCTGAAAACCAGTGGTCTTGCACCACAGCAGTCAGTTAACTAAAATACAGTTGATGGATCAGATTCATTATTGCATGTTTTTGTCTAATTATTTGGTGGTTATGTTTTTTGTGCCTTCTTAGGCTGGCTTCACACCACAATTTTTTCAGGTCCGGGACTGTCTAGTGTGAACAAGACAGCCTCGGACCCGATTTTGTACTAATGTACGCCTATGGTGCTGGATGGAGCCGGATAGCAGTGATTTGCCATCCGGTTTTGTCCCTGTCCGGCAGCATCAGGCTGCATTCGATTTTTGTCCCGGACACAAAATCACAGCTTGCAGGATTTTTGTGTCCGTGGCAAAAATCTGACAAAATAAGACCCGGTGCAATCCGGCACCCCCTAACATGGGAGTCTATGGGTGCCGGATAGAAGCGGATCCGACAAAAAATCGGATCCGGCTGCCGGGTGCTGAAGTTCAGCGGCGGCCAGTGCTGAACTTCAGCACCTGGAGAGCTCCCGGCTGAAATTTCAGAAGCGCCGCTAGCTCCCCGCTATTCCCGCAGAAAAGAGTATCGGAGGGCATGTTAACCCTCCAGTTCTGTTCTGTCCGGAGCTGTCAGGCTTTGTCCGGTGCATCCAGCAAAACACCGCACACAGCCTGACAGCAGAAAAACGTGGTGTGAAGCTAGAATTACCTTCCTCCCACCACCCGCCACCCCAACTTATGTTTTTCCAAGTGGGTTAAAAAATTAAATGATCAAACTAAAAAAAAAGTATAGGGTATGGGATACATTGTTGATCACTGGAGATCCAAACTAGTGGGATCCTAAAAGATCCCAAGATCTGAACCCTGGAAAACCTTGAATTGGGATAATGTGTGCATGCTCTGCCTCCACTCCATTCATTTTCAATGGGCCTGTTAGCTAGTACAGTGCTCAGCTTCCTCCATTCTATGGATCTCCAAGGGCCCCAGTGGTCAAACCAAGTATGGGTGTAAGATTCTTTTTAAATTAGATTGGTTGCTATAGACAATACTTCTTCCAGGACTTGCCTACACTAACATTCATAAATGAGGCCCATTATAATATGTTTACATGTAAAACAACATAGAAACATTGCTGTTCACCAAGTTAATGCTAACTGTGAGAAAATTCACTGAAGCAATTTGAGACAGAATGATTACTAGGGAAATGCTGTCCAATAGCTTCATCATTGTTATGATCAGATCATGTAATTTTTGATCGAAACACATAATCATGATTCTTTGAGTCATTCTTGTTCCTCTGCGTTACACTATATTTTATTGGATTTTCAATAAAATGTATACTTTATACCATGGATGTTTGTTGCTGGAAATCTATTTTTTGTGTTCAATAGCTACAGTGTTGTAAATAGAGTCATACAAGTGATTCCTGGCAACAGTGGCATAACTTGAAGCTCATGGGCCCTGATGCAAAAGCTCCAACGGGGACCCCAATAATTGAAAATCTTTAATAGCATTTGTCTTTTTCTATATCTTTCAAAGATAGTTACGGGGCCCCCTAGGCTCCAGGGCCTGGCGCGATTGAAACCTCCGCACTAGGGATGGGCAAAACTACTCGTTACTACTCGCTACTCTGCGAGTAGTAGGGTACTCGGATGACTCCTTACTCTGCGAGTTTCATTGCGATTACTCGCACAGTAACGAGTCGAATGAAAATCAATTGTAAATTCTATTCCTCTACTTCTTTGAAACGGATTGTCCCGGATTGACCCGGTCAGGTTCAATCCGGTACCATAGACATCAAAGTTTAATGTACCCGGATTTGTACAAACCGGTACAATCCGGTTTAGTCCCGGTATAAAGAATCTGCTTAAAGGCGTCATGGACTCCATGTCAATCTAGTTCAACCTAACATGTTTGCTATGCAGCCGGATTGTCCCTGAATCGTTACAAAACCTGACCGGTTACCAGATACCCGCTGTAGGCAGCGAGTATTATGAGCGAGTCTACTCCTGTATTCTGTATTCGGTACTCGCCGAATATAGAATATGTAAATGTTACGTTACGAGACGGAGACAGCCTAGCATGTTAGCTATGAAAAAAGTGAAGAGCATGTTATCCAATCATAGTTAGTAATGCCGCAGCCATGTTGGTTGTAGCATTACTATGATAGGCTGCTGTCCATCGTGATGCCTATGTCATGTATGACAAGGCAAGGCTGTATATAAGCCTTGCCCCCGCCATTTTGGGCACATTCCTATGACGATCTGAGCTAGTGTAGGGAGAGTTGCAGAAGATCCTAGGGAGTTAGGGAGTATCAGTCAGTGTACATGACTGTCTATGGGACCGAATTGAACCGGACCAGTTCAATCCGTTTTTTTTAACTATTCTTTAAAAGCCCGCGGCTTTTTCCTGCTGGCTTTTAAAGAATAAAATGGGGAATTGCAGGTTTTTTCTCTGCTGCCAGACCCCTTTATGGGGTCCAGCAGCAGAGGAATCGCTGTAATGCTCGCTTCCCCATTCATTTACATTGGTCTCGCTAGACTCGCAATGAGTAGCGAGTATCGGGATCCTACTCGTTAGAGTCTAAAGAGTCCGAGTAATTTAGTATTCGCCCATCCCTACTCTGCACCCTTTGTAGGTATGCTGGTGCTTGGCAACCATTTGCTCTTAGGATAGTAAAAAGTTTTATTCAGGAATATAGAAAACTAAATAACTGTAGCAAATATCATTACAAATAAATTCCTAAATTAGCAAATCACAATTGTTTTGTCTAGGGAGGTAATCACGATGGAATTAAAATGGCTGCCACCCTGTTTTACTGAGAGAAACCTGTCGTAGAATGTTATGTGCCTTTGACCATGTGCAAGAGGAAGCTCCGCCCTCCTTCATATGTAATAAAATGTCCTCTGAGCTGAGGTAAGAAGAGGCTGCTCACACTGCTGTGTGCCTTTTCTATCTGAATAACAACATGAGTATCTCCAGGTCCCAGCAGTGGCACATCATACTGCATATGCTCACAAGCATTTGCCCTAACATTCTAGGACAGGATTCTCTCAGTGTAACAAGGTCATGGTCATTTAATTCCATAGAGATTACCTTCATGGACAAAACAATTGTGACTTGCTATTCTAATGTACTTAGGAATATTTTTTATAATGACATTTTTTTTCAATTATTTATTTTTTCTATTCCTTGAGAACCCGTTTAAGATTTGCAGCTTTTAACTATTTGTGCTTTTTCAGTAATGTTTTTTTAGAAGGATTCTACCTGCTGAGGCCAACCACACAGAAATTTCTCAACAGTCTATAACAATTGGCCACTTATTACAGTGACCATACAAGAGTTGATGTATCCATTATTTTTATGAGGCGGTTGGTACTTGAATTGGTCATTGTTGTTGGTACTTGAATTGGTCATTGTTGTTGGTACTTGAATTGGTCATTGTGATTGTATAAACATTTTACTGCTTATAGTAAATGCTGGCTATACTTTCTAAATGGAAAAAGTCAACAGCACATTGCTTTGGTAGCTTTTCCAGCACATAACATGGGGTCAGAACATTTGGACCCCACCAATCATACCTTGGTAGCAAATCCTAGAGATATAATATTAATGTCTGCCATAAACTATTTGAACTGATAATGAGCTCAACAACATCTAGACAAGCCTGTGAAATACTGGGAGAACAAGATGAGACCAAAATTGAACAATGGATGCCATAATACACACCATGTTTGGAGGCCAAAAATTATAAATAGACTCTTGCAAATGCTCATTTATCTTTACCTCATTACCCTATTAATTATATTGTTGTAACTCTGCCCTTGGATGGAAAACATATTTAAATAATTATTTGATTACCTTGTGTTCTTTTCTTCTAGAATTTTTTTTCAAAGTTTTCCCTTTAGGGCTCATAATGCTGAAAGTGTTAGTAAGTCGGACTGATTGCTCACATATTCCCACCCCACCTTGGGTCATGGTTCAGCAGGTAAAATAAGACCATCTGTCTGATTCAGTGTTGGCATGCAGAGTTAGAGACATGTCCGCTATTGATCCAAGTGTCTACTCAAACTTGGCAATGAAGGTCTATGAGTTTGTAACAAAATCGGATAGCACTCAGGTGCTATCTGTGTACAGTCCATCTTCATTGGCAGATAGGAGAAGATGGAGAAACTTTTTTTTCTCATTAGTGAACAAAACTGATGAAACTGACCAAATTGATGAAATTCTGATGAAACTCTGATGAAAGTCACTGATGAAACCCGGTCCATTTTTTTAGTGCTGACGTCTAAATGAGGCATTGTTCTGCACTTTCTTTCTTTCCTGGACAAACAGCAAGCTAGTTCCACATGCTAAAGAAAGGATAGAAGAATAGTCAACATATCTTTTTTGATTTCTTCTGGATAACACAGGGAAGATAGAACATAAAGTTCTTTCATATGTCAGTTTTTCATCTACAAGGTGTATCCATGTTTTTCATGTATAGATCTCATACCCATTCTAATTTATGGGGATTTTCACACATAGTTATACTTTTGCAGATCAAGAGTTTCACACCAAAGCATGAAGACATTTCCAATTATGATTCCACTCATTGATCAAGCTTGCGAATGCCTGTTGAAAGAAGTCCTAGAGGGGAGATATGTGTCATCGAAATTGGCAACCTCAGTGATGTAAGCCTAGAAGCAGGCTCCAGCATGTATGATGGTAAAAGTGTTAATAAGTCGGACTGATTGCTTACATATTCCCACCCCTCCTTGGGTTATGGTTCAGCAGGTAAAAGAAGACCATCTGTCTGATTCAGTGCTGGCATGCAGAGGTGTGCAGACCTCCAGTGTTGTTTGTCTTTGCTAAACGAATAAAAGCTGAAAGTTATCCTAAGCAGGTAGACCTGCAATAATGTACAGACTATTTACTTTATGTTTTCACATTTTGAGCCAGAAAAAGCTGCTACAGTTGGTGCAGAAGCACAGGCATGAATCCCAAGGGGCATGTATAACTGCTGCAGGGAAAACTCTTGTCATGGGTAAAAGTGGCTGCAGGACTGAAAACAGACAACATGGAGGAGCTGATATAACAGCTGCAGCTGGCTAATCTCTAACAGCAACAGCAATGGCAACAACAACAGCACCAGTAGCCGTAGCAGCAGTGGCAACAGCAGATGCAGCAGCACATCTGGAAAATAGAACTCCTAGCAAAGGAGACCCATAACAAGACAGCCACCCCACCCCCATCTCAAGGTGATTATTCAAATGTGCGGAAGATGTAAAGTAGAGTCCTGCAAAAGATGACCGTGGAGGATGATGTTGACATTGTTGAGGCATTCTTGAAGGTGTTCAAAAGGGTCACTTAACAGGAGAAACTGTACTTGGAGCAGCATGCAGCATGCAACTGCAGAAGACCTATTATGACCTGGCCATGCAGAACACAAAAGAATACTCCAAGTTGAAAATGAAACTCTTGGCGCACTTAGGAGTAACCCTGACTATTAGGGTGCAATGGGTGCACCTCTGGGCCTATTATGATAACAAACATCCCTGGTTCCAAATTTTCAACTTATTAAATCTAGTTCAAAAGTGGTTGCAACCGGAATCCTCCTTTCCAGGCCATAAGGTAAAGCAGGTTCTCATGGACAGATTCATACACTGCATGCCAAGGCCAGTGCAGTCTTGGGTTGCACAGGGAGATACATGGAATGACGATGTCTTGGTGGGTTTGGTAGAAATATATCAGGTGGTTGCTATATCTTGGGGTAACAAGAGTTTTAGTATCTCCATACAGGGTTTCCCCAAAGGGAGGCAAAAACTCAAAGAAAGGGAATCAGAGCTGCAAATGGTGAGCATCCAATGTCTCAAGGAGCATCTGATGTAAATATAATGTATTTTTTTCTCACTTTATTATGTATGCTCCCATGTCTTGTTTAAAATTTCAATCAAGGAGCATCTGATCTTTGGCCGAAGTCTCCAGCTAATAATATAATTTGTTGGAGGTTTCATGCCCCAGGTCACATAGCCACCCTTTGACCTCCGAGTTGGTAGCTCCTTGCTTGCATATCCTGCCTGCAGTGTTGACTCTAAACCCAGTAAGAGTGCATGGAATGTTAATGTAGGGGTATATTACACTCAGGGAGCATGGTGAACCTTAGAAAGGCCACACTTCCTCACTGGTTTATTCCTATAAAACTGGTGGGAATTCAATGTATTTATTGGGATGCTAAGGTCTACCCTGCCACTAGGGTGGCACCAATCCCATAATTTGTGTAGTCAAGGGCTTGTTATACACTGTTATAATAGGGCTGGACTTTGCCTTGTTTTGTGACTTTTGGGAAAAGGGGGGATCAAATCTGAGTTTAAAGGGTTCCCCTTCTGTTTGCTAGTTGGCGATGAGGATGAGGCAAACATCCTTGAGCTCTTGTGTCTAGGGGAAATTTGGAACCGCCCAACTCAGGGACCTAACTTTTAAAGTGGCAATTGATAATGTAACCCTTTTAAATAGGGTTGCTTAAGAGCTGGGAGACAACACCCATCACCCATATTTTGCTGTGAATGTGGAGTTGTTATTTTGGATCACCAAGCAGATAGATAAAGTAGTAGAGCAATAATTAGTACCAGGACCATACTTACACAGGGTGTTATACATGTCATATAGAGTCAACTGGTCATAGAGAAGACCAAGGAACAGATTCCCCATAGCTTCTGCTGCTATCGAGAGATTTAGAATTTTTTCAAGTCTTGTCCCACCTGCCACCTAACCACCCCAGTCACAAATTTCCGTAGGTGCTGTTACCCATAGTTGAGGTGCAATTTGATTGCATACCTATGGATTTAGTGGGATCCCTGGTCAAGTCCACCAGAGAGCATCAATATATCCTGGTGTTCCTGGACTATGCAACACGGTACCCTGTGGTGGTACCAATAATTCCTCCACTAAAAGTATAGCGGAGAGTAGGTCCATATATTTTTCTGAATGGGACTGTGGAACGAGATCCTGATGGACCAAGGAACTCTATTCATGTTGAAGGACATGAAAGACTTGTGCAAAGCCCTGCAGATCACACAACTTAGGACCTCAGTGTACTATCTGCAGATGGATCGTCTCATGGAGAAGTTTAATAAAACTCGAAGACCATGCTAAAGAAGGTCGTAGAGAAAGATGGACAAGAATGTGACTGTATACTGGCATACATGCTATTCTTCACCAGAGAAGTTCATCAGGCCCAACAGGGTTTTCAGTGTTTCAGCTGTGGTATGGCTGACACCCCTGTGGACTTCTGGATAAGGTGAAAGAGTTTGGTAAAACAGAAGTTACACTCTATAGGAATGTAATCAAGTATGTGGTCCAAATGCAAGAAAGGATTGCTGAATTGATGCACATTATGAGAGAGCATCTCCTCCAGGTGCAGGAGACCCAGACAAGGGTGTGAAAAGTAGTTTCTGGCTAAGTGGAGCGTACCTACAAAGTGTAGAAACTTGATTCCAACTCACCCAGTTGCTCTATGCTCATCCACCTTGGGCTCAAACACTGGCCTCGCCCTGGCCTCACACCAAGGATAATAGAGTAAAATTGGAATCCGGCTCCACAGGACTGAATTTTCCTTTTCTTTTTCAAAAGAAAATATAGTGCATACAAAAGAAAAATTTACATGGTCGACAAGACCCAGTCGACATGTTTCGACTGCACTAAGCAGTCTTACTCATTACTAATTAGTCATGAGTAAGACTGCTTATTGCAGTCGAAATGCGTCGACTGGGTCTTGTCGACCATGTAAATTTTTCTTTTGTATGCACTATATTTTCTTTTGAAAAATAAAAATAAAATGAAAATCCAGTCCTGTTGAGCTGGATTCCAATTTTTTCAATTAACCTACAAAGTGGCCAAAAAACTTGGTGAGATTAATTATAAAAACCACCAGCCAGGGAGAAGGAAGTCCAGGATCATATTAAACCACTACACTGATGCTACTGCTCCCGCTACAGAGTACAATATAAACTTATCACTCTCGTCCACAAAGCCTTCCACTGTTCTACACAATCTTACATCTTCTCTCTCTTTACTGTCCATCACCAAACTGTGCCCTCTGTTCCGCTAATGACCTAAGACTGACATCCTCAATAATCTGATCATCCCACTTGCATCTCCAAGACTTGTGAGCTGCACAAAGAACAATTAGATTAATTTACAATAGTCACAACTTGAAGCGTGACCTAAAAAAGCATTTCGATAGACTAGCCTATCACCCCACCTCACTTATCTATTTCCATTTCGACCTTACAATATTTTCTTGCAAAACTGGTCCTTTTTTATCATGTGTTGACATACCCTCCATGCACTTAATAGCACTCTGTACTTGTACACATTCTTGCTGATGACTGGTTCATGCAGCATTATATGAATACCCTATTAATTATATTGATGGCTGGACCATATATGACAGCACTTTTTACCATTTACCTTTTGTGCCGCCCCTATTTCTTCATAGATTGTAAGTTTGCAAGCAGGACCCTCACTCCTCTTGGTATCTGAATTGTGTTACTCTGTAATATCTGATATTGTCTGTACATGTCCCCCTGAATTGTAAAGTGCTGCGGAATATATTGGTGCTATATAAATAAAAATTATTATGGCTAAGATTGAAGCCAAGATAGAAGATGTCACAGCGACAGAGCAGTGCTGAGAATTGCTCCATTGCAACAGATACTTGTTTTCAGAATTATACAATACCTACAGTAGGAGCCCCTTATTCTGAAGCGGATGAGACATGCATACAAAATACCCAGAACTGTGAAGTGTAGATATCACCATCACTAAGAAACACCATCCACAATAATGATTTCTTTTTAAAAAAAATCCTGGTTACGTTTTGATGGTAAAAACTGACACATTGGCCAAACACTGATGAAAATCTGTTGATAATTGTTCAGTTTTTCTTTTGCAAAGAATCAAAAATTATTGACATTTAAATAAGACCTTAGACAAAGTTCTCTTCTAAGTGATCCAGGGTTTAAATTTTTTTTTCCAAAAACAAAAAAAAGAACATTGGGAAGATGAATCATGAGATATGATTTGACTAGGTTAGAGGTTAAGACTAGGGATCAAAGCTGTAACATTTCTCCTTATGAAGATATGACGTGTCAGGTCTGCCATGTCAAGTCATATCTAGCCAAGTTATATTTCAAACTTTGCACTGATGAGGAGCAAACACTCCGAAACACCGTGTCTGTAAATTGAGAATATAATTTAGCTTATATGCTTGGTCATATGATAAGGTTCATTAAAAGGTCAATATTGACTTTTAGGATTGCTGTTACCAATAGGTGGTGCTAAAAGTCAAGTCCTCTTTAAAGAGGCAATTTGCATATTAAATTTACTGGAGGAGCATGCAAGTTGTTTAAGTCTCCTCATATACTGACATACCAGACCTGACATGTAGTGATGAGCGAACCTGTACTGTAAAGTTTGGGGTCCATACTGAACAACTAGAAGTCCAAGTTACTGTTTGGGTTTGGTGGGGAGGGCTGTAAAACGAAGCAAAATGCTGGGGAAAACAGCAGCGTTATACTTACCGAGTCTCTGACAGCTGCATGCACAATACTTCTGGGTCCCATTCTATAAACTTCCTGATTTATTCACTGCACTGACGCCAACAGCCAATCACAGATGCGTGTGACAGCATCTGTGATTGGCTGTTGCGCCCCTCATCCATTGTGCTGGCATCTGTAATTGGTTGCCATTGGCAACAAACCTGTCACCATAGTAGTGTAAAAATAAATACATACTTTAAAAAATGGCGCAGGGCTTTGCTGTATTTTTGATTCTCAGCACAGATAATGCAGACAACTATGGGCTGCCAACCCTAGCTTCCTGGCATTATCTTGGCTGGCAATCAAAAATATAAGGAAACTTATTTATTTATTTTTTATTATTTAAATAAGTAATAAAAAAAATGTGTGGGCTTAGTCCTATTTTTGATTGCCAGTTGAAGTAAAACCCAGCCATCTGGGGGATGGTATTCTCAGCAGGGTGAGACCCATTTTTGATTACCAGCCAAGATATTGCCAGTCAGCTCAGGGTTTCAGCACCTAGTTGTCCACTTTATCTGTGCTGTGAATTTAAAAATACAGCAAACCCCTGCATCATTCATTTTTAATTATTTATGTTTACGCTACTATGACAGCAGGTTCATTGTGTATGGAAACCAATCACAGATGCCGGCACAATGGGTGAAGGTTGTAACAGCCAATAACATACGCTGTCACAGAGAGTGTACATTTGTAATTGGTTGAAGAGCCAGTGCAATGAATAAATTAGGAAATATCTTTTCTGAATATTTTTGTCTAGTGGATCAGCAATTGGAATCAGGAAAAAAAAAATCATCTCTTTTGAGGTGGCCTGGACGATGTATTGTGTGTGTTCCTTCCTTTTGTCCTTCTCCATCACCCATTAGAACTTGATAAAAATTTGTATTTCTTCAATTATATTAACTATTAAGTTATGGTGCACGACAGAGCACATCATACACCATTAAAGTATAGGGAGGAAAAGGGAGTTAAGTTTTTAATGTGAAATATACATATTCTAGGACAAGACATTTCTATGTTGCTCAAGCACTTTTGTACAGGCATTCGAGACCTATCCACATTAGACAGAAATAGCACTTGCACACAGAAATTACCCATTTCTGATTCCTTGGAGAACCCTGCAGCACCTGCCTCAGGCATTCTCCTTGGGCAACTAACCAGGATTCATTTTTTATTCTGATATGCTACAGATCTGGAAAAAATTAAGCTAGAAAGCTGCATACATGAATGGCTACACATAGTCAGTGGAATTAAACCTTGGACTTTCCAAAGAAGAATATTTACATCCTTGGTGACTATCATCTATGAAAATGCCCTAAGCAGGAAAACTCCTGTATCTCACTTTCAGCCAAGCCACCGGCAAATGACAACCTTTCATAAGCATCACCCCCAACTATCAACAAGTGGGGAAGACGTATTTTACCTCTTCCAGCCTTTGCATTGCTCAAACCAATACTTTCTAGATTAAGTCTCCATCCCAAGTCTACACTCCCAGACCTACTGTATCCTCTCAGAAGGCAGAGCTCTCAGAGCCAGCAGACCCTAAAGATCAGGATTTGTAACCAAAATGTATGGTTTATGTTACTTTTCCTATTCTCTTGAAGTATTACTAATCTTAACATCTTTCTTCTTTAGCATCAATGTGGGAAGAATTAGGCTAGATTTAGATTCCAGACTTTGTAACCTTTTTACCTACACAGAACTAAGGTTTACATGCTATAGGAAAGAGCTTTTCCTTGGTTCAGGTTCAGGCAGTGGTTTCATGCTCTTTCTCTTGGTCTGAAAAGGCAGAAAAGAAGCTGCAGGTATTACAATCCATATCAGGTGTAGGATTTATACACCCAATTTTATTATTATTATTTATTTATATAGCGCCATTAGATTCCATGGCTCTTTACATATGGAAAGGGCAGAGGAGGACAAGTACAATCAATGTGGACAATCAATCATACAGGTACAGGAGGGGAGAGGATTCTGTCCGCGAGGGCTCACAGTTTAAAGATGTCGCTGCCACATCATAGGTTTTGTGACATTGCAGCAACCTCGCCAGTGATGTCGCTGCGTGTTACATGCCGCAATGACCAGCTCGCTGATCGTTGTAGAATGGCCAGGACCATTTTTCAATCGTTGGTCTGCATGAATCAGCATGTGTGACAGGAGCAACAATCAGCAACACCCAGTGTGTGCCCGACACCCTGACCAATCCCAGCGACCGTCAGGCGTCGGCGCATCGCTGGGCAATCGCTGGTGAGATCTGCCTGTCTGGCATCTCACCAGCGATCACAAAGCGATGTTCCAGTGATCCTGGTCCAGTTGGATCATTGATCGGGTCGCTGGAATATCGGTATGTGTAACCCAGCCTTTAGAGTTTAATCCGGGAGTCGATCTGCAGCAGATTGCTGATTGCAAGCAGGTCTTAGTTAAAGGGCCAGTACAGCTTATCAACATGTCTGCCTCAAGAACAGGTTTGAGATATTGGAGCCTTTTCAGTTCATGGATCCCCAGCTTGTTGTCAAGAAAGGAATTAATGCGAAATGTGTTGGTCGGTTTTCCGGTGAAGATCATTTAAATTATACATTCTGTTTGCATATCCTTTTTGTCTATATATTTATTAGGGGTTTTTAGAAACTATTTTTACTTTTCTTATTGGTCAAGGAGCCTTCTGAGAAGTTCAGAAATGCCGTGGTTGTAAACGTCAGCGATACTTATGAAACACATTATCTTTAAGATTAAGACGTGAGTGGTTTTAAGGTAAACGTTCCTGACTTATGAAAAATGTGCTTCCATTTAAGTCTGCTCCTCTTCAATAATATTTTGGTATCCTGTCCTGTAAGACCTTATTTAATATAAAGTTCTATATCAAAGCAGAAGGGGCAAATCTGTAAAACACGAAGCTTCTCATACTGGTTATGATATTCCTTTTAAATCCCGAGATTTGCATAACGTATTCTACATATTTTCCTTATGACTGACTTTGCTGCTAATGATTTGGGGGATTGTAGTTCAATTTCCTCCTGTTATGCCTACTGGAGAAATATTTAGTGAATAAGGGATGGTGTATGGGTAACATATGAGCATTACAGTTGAGCAATTTCCTTCTTCTGTGTACCGCATATCCTTTTCCAGCTGTGTAAAAAGCAATGAAACAGGTCGAACATGAAATGCTCTTTGAAAATAAAATTTGTTATTTTGTAACTTTTGCAGTGGATGTGGAGACAACTAAGGCTTCTGAACTACTTCAAACAAATTATCTTGTAAAGAGGGTGCAGGCCGACACAGTTCAAAAATAAGCACCATGATCCTTTTATCATGCTTACATAGCATCCTTTTGATTTCGAGAGATTACAATTTTGTGTTTTGAATCTCGTGTAAACTGAAGATTTGGAAAATATTTTTGTCTTAAAAATAAATTCTTATCATCTAATAAATATAACTGATTTCTATAATACCTGTGTGCCATATATTCAGACAGATCGATGCAGAACCAATATATTGGTAAGCATTGAATATATGATTTTTTAACCATATTTATATATAGATTATACTTATACAACTGAGGTATCCAAAATTCCCAATTGGCCATTTATGTTTGCCCTCCCACCATGACATTATGGACATTTTTTAGATGAGACAAGACATACCTCTCCTGGACCAAGGCCTAAAGGCCGCTTTACACGCGCACAATATCGTAGCCCAACTACGATAAAAAGTCACGTGGTTGGGCCGTTGCCCCTGATATCGTTCGTTGCGTTGTGTGGTATAAATGAGCAATGCGACGCAAGAACAATGCCAAAACGATATCGTTTGTGAATTGTGCATGCTCTCCAACTGTGCAATATTAGATTGACAATCTGCCATGATCGTGCTGTGTGACAGCGCTACTACGATTTGAAGTACAACTTCCCCTATTCACTCCAATGTTAATTGGTCATTCCCTGAGTTGCTGAGATACAGTGTGCAAGAGGGGCGTACAACATCGTAGTTGCATAGCCAGGCGATATCGCACTGTGTAACATCTAACATAGTAACATAGTTTTTAAGGTTGAAGGAAGACTTTAAGTCCATCTAGTTCAACCCATAGCCTAACATGTTGATCCAGAGGAAGGCAAAAAAAAACCATGTGGCAACACTAAGCTCCACATTGGGGGAAAAAATTCCTTCCTGACTCCAGATACAGCAATCAGACTAATTCCCTGGATCAACGCCCTATCAAAGAATCTAGTATATATAACTGGTAATATTATAGTTTTTAAGAAAGGCATCCAGGCCCTTCTTAAATGTTAGTAGTGACTCACTCATTACAACATCATATGGCAGAGAGTTCCACATTCTCACTGCTCTTACAGTAAAGAATCCGCGTCTGTGATTATGATTAAACCTTCTTTCCTCCAGACGTAGAGGATGCCCCCTTGTCCCCGTCTCAGGCCTAAGAGTAAAGAGATCATTAGAAAGTTCTCTGTACTGTCCCCTCATATATTTATACATTATTATAAGATCACTCCTAAGCCTTCGTTTTTCTAAGCTAAATAACTCCAAGTTTAATAACCTGTCTTGGTATTGCAGACCCCTCAGTCCTCTAATAACCTTGGTCGCTCTTCTCTGGACCCGCTCTAGTTCAGCTATGTCTTTCTTATATACCGGAGACCAGAATTGTACACAGTATTCTAAGTGTGGTCGCACTAGTGACTTGTATAGAGGTAAAATTATGTTCTCCTCATGAGCATCTATGCCTCTTTTAATGCATCCCATTATTTTATTTGCCTTTGCAGCAGCTGCCTGACACTGGCCACTAAATGTGAATTTGTCATCTACCCATACACCCAGGTCTTTTTCCGTGACAGTTTTGCCCAGTGTTTTACAATTAAGCACATAATTATACCTTTTGTTTCCTCTGCCCAAGTGCATGACTTTACATTTATCCCCATTAAAGCTCATTTGCCATTTATCAGCCCAAGCTTCTAGTTTACATAAATCCTCCTGTAATATAAAGTTGTCCTCTTCTGTATTGATTACCCTGCAGAGTTTAGTGTCGTCTGCAAATATTGAGATTCTACTCTGTATGCCCCCTACAAGGTCATTAATAAATATATTAAAAAGAAGCGGGCCCAACACTTACTTCTGTGGTACCCCACTGTTAACTGTGACCCATTCAGAGTGTGTTCCATTAATGACCACCCTTTGTTTCCTATCGCTAAGCCAGTTTTTAACCCACTTACACATATTTTCCCCTATCCCCATTGCTCTCATTTTATGTTCAACCTTTTGTGTGGCACCGTATCAAAAGCTTTTGAAAAGTCCATATACACCACATCCACTGCATTTCTTTGGTCCAGTCCAGAACTTACTTCTTCATAGAAGCTTATCAGATTAGTTTGACAGGAACGGTCCCTCGTAAAACCATGTTGATATTGGGTCATGAGGTTATTTTTCTTCAGATACTCCAGTATAGAATCTCTTAGAAAACCCTCTAGGATTTTACCCACAGTAGAGGTTAAGTTTATGCCTAAATTTCCAAGTTCAGTTTTTGTTCCCTTTTTGAATATTGGCACCACATTTGCTATACGCCAGTCCTGTGGTACAGACCCTGTTATTATGGAATCTTTAAAGATTAAAAATAATGGTCTATCTATGACAGTACATAATTCCTGCAGAACTCTGGGGTGTATCCATCCGGGCCGGGGGATTTGTCAATTTTAGTGATTTTTAGACGATGCCGTACTTCCTGTTTGGGTTAAGCAGGTGACATTTAATTGACAATTTTTGTTATCACTGATCATATTGTCTGTCATGGAATATTCTTGTGTAAATACTGTTGAAAAGATCTTGAACAAACGGCAAAAACGTGCGCGCTCCCGTGAGATCGTATGCAATATCGGAACGATATTGCGACGTGTAAAGCGGCCTTTACATTGTCTGCAATTTTAATGAGTTTATGTTATCCAGTACAAATTAAAAACAGTCTTAGGCTATGTTCACTCTAGACATTTTTTATCTGTTTTTGGTGCTGTGTTTTTTTTTTTTTTAAAAAACTGCACCAAAAACGGATCAGTCCCTGCGTCTACCAGCAAAGTGAATGGGATTTTCATTTGCTGTGCAGACGTCAGCATTTTTCACTGCTGCATTATTGATGCAGAAAGTGGATCCAGAAAATAATGAGCGTCAATTGGTGCTCCCTTTTTCTGCTGCGCTTTCCACACTACCAACACTCCATTACTTACCCTCCCCGACGATCTCACTGTGTGCCCCAGCAATCTTCTTCCAAGCACTGGCAGGACCTGTGGGTACAGTACTGACAGGACCTGCCCATGTGACTCAGCCTGAGAATCCTATGGGCAGGTCCTGTCAGTACCGTACCCGCAGGTCTTGCCAACACCCGGAAGGAAAGTATTCACTATGGCTCACCGTGGGATCGCCATGGCAGGTAAGAAAGTGTGTGTCTCTTCCTATGTGTCTTTCTGTGTCCCCCGAAAATGGGGCAAAAAAGCAACACATATGGATGATGCATTTTTTGTGCTTTATTGCAGAAAAAGAGGATTCATTTTTGATGCAGAAACTGCACCAAAAATGGTTAATAAAAAACAGCGCACAAACGCTTTGTGTGAATGAGGTCTTAGACTAATTTGAGAGTACTTATTGTATTGTATGTTCCTCAGCAAAATAAATCACAGAAGAATGTCATGAATGCTCATAGACAGAAAAATGGAAAAAAAAATCAGCACCAGAAATATATCAAGAAGAGAACAAATGGGGGTGTAAAGTTTCCCAGGCATAAGCCTAACCTGAATAGTGTAAAGAAAAAATGGAAGCAGCACTCCTCCAAAAATGAAATAGATTCACACTGTGAATGAGTGTCCCTGCACTGGACCATTAAAGGGATCCTGTCACCTCCAGAACGCCTCCTAAGCTAGCGAAACATGTCCCTGCAGCATCCTATCACTAATCTCACACTCCTTTTGTCTTCTAAAAGCATCCTGTGAAAGTGCATAAAAACGTTTTAATACTTACTCATTAGTGATTATAATTAGCAGGGGCATATTCTTTAGTCACCAGAACGGGCTGTTTTGCACGCTCCAGGATCCACCCTCTCTCTGTCTGTTTGCTCTGCTTGTGCAGGCTTTACCCTCCCCCCTCTCTATCACTCACAGAATGCAAATCATTAGTCCTGCCTTCAGCTGCACATCACAGCAGCACAGACAGAGAGAGGGTGGATCCTGGAGCTGCAAAACAACATGCCCTGGTGACAAAGAATATAGCCCCTGCTAATTATAATCACTAATGTGTAAGTATTAAAACGTTTTTATGCATTTTCACAGGATGCTTTTAGGAGACAAAAGAAGTGTGAGAATGGTGATAGGATGGTGCAGGGACATGTTTTGCTAGCTTAGGAGGCGTTTTGGAGGTGACAGGATCCCTTTAAAGTCTTCTAATTTGCAGTATTGTTGGAGTTTTCTTTCCATTTTTTGTTTTTTTCTAGATAGATACAGTAAGTAGATAGATTGTCCACATGTTTATGGAAACAATGTTGAAATGATGCAGAGGGAAAGAACAATACATTTTTCAAAGCTAAGTGTACAAAACCCAGCACTAATGTTACTCACCGTTCATGGGTCAATTGCCAAAGATTAATTACCGTATATACTCGCGTATAAGCCGAGTTTTTCAGCCCAAAAATTGGGCTGAAAAGTACCCCCTCGGCTTATACGCGAGTCAGTGCTGTATACCGATGTATACATCGGTACATACCGATGTATACATCGGTATACAGCAGCCCCCGCATCCCCAGTAATGCAGGGCCCCCCCAGGGTCTCTCCGGTCACCTGTAAAGCAAGCTATACTTATCAGTGTCCCGCTCGCACCCGCCGCTGTCGACATCCACGATCCTCCATCTTCATGCGACTCCTCTTCCTGTTTCTGTGCGCGTCGCCGGCAATGACGTCATTCCCGGCGACGCGCACAGGAAACAGGAAGAGGAGTCGCATGAAGATGGAGGATCGTGGATGTCGGCAGCGGCGGGTGCGAGCGGGACACTGATAAGTATTAGCTTGCTTTACAGGTGACCGGAGAGACGCTGGGGGGGGCCTGCATTACTGGGGCTGCCTGTATACTACCGCTGGGGCTGCTATATACCTCTGGGGCACTGTATACTACCACTGGGGCTGCTATATACCTCTGGGGCCCTGTATACTACCACTGGGGCTGCTATATACCTCTGGGGCACTGTATACTACCACTGGGGCTGCTATATACCTCTGGGGCCCTGTATACTACCACTGGGGCTGCTATATACCTCTGGGGCACTGTATACTACCACTGGGGCTGCTATATACCTCTGGGGCCCTGTATACTACCACTGGGGCTGCTATATACCTCTGGGGGCACTGTATACTACCACTGGGGCTGCTATATACCTCTGGGGCCCTGTATACTACCACTGGGGCTGCTATATACCTCTGGGGCACTGTATACTACCACTGGGGCTGCTATATACCTCTGGGGCCCTGTATACTACCACTGGGGCTGCTATAAACCTCTGGACTGTATACTACTCATGGGTGCTTATATTACCTGGGGCAACTGTATACTACCAACTGGGGCTGTATTATCTGGGGCCTGTACTACCATGGAGCTGCATATACTCTGTGGCCTGTATACTCACTGTGGCGGCTTATACCTCTGGGGCCCTGTATCACTCACAGATGCAAATATTACTCCTGGGCACTGTGATATCACTGGGGCTGCTACTATACCCTGGGGCTGTATACACATGGGCTGCTATATACACTGCTGGGCACTGTATACTACCCTGGCTGCTATATACTCTGGGGCCTGTAACTACCATGGGCTAGCTATATACTTTAGGGCATTGTTCTACATGGGGCTGCTATTACTCAGGGACATAACTACACTGGGATGCTATAGTACTCTGGGGCCCTGTTATACTACTGGGGTGCTTATACTCTGGGGCACTGGTATACTCCTTGAGTCTCTATATATTGGGGCCTGTATACTACTGGGGGCTTTGTATATTACCATGTGGGCTGTATTACTAATAGATACGGTGCAGTGTAAACTACATGGGCTGCATGTATTACTTGGAACGGTGTATACCAACTGCTGGGGGAGTATACTTTGTGCTAGGGTACACAACTCGCTTATACACGAGTCAATAGATTTCCCAGTTTGGGCAAGTAGGGGTCGCTTATAACGGTCGCTATAACGATATATTACGTATTCTCCTATGGCTGCTTTCCTTTATGCCAGACTAGTCCCTAGTTGGCTATTCAAAATGTGTTTTCTCTGAAACGTCAACATTTTTCAGAGAAAAACATATCTTTCTGCAATTTTGCATATAGGCTCTAGTTTTTCCTGCCTGTGGTTTGGGACAGCATGAATCAAGTGAACCCTTTTAGGTCCAAATCAGACAATTATGTGCTCTCTGAGTATAAAGAAAGCTTTGAATTCAGTTCCACGTGTAGTTCTGGCATGTGCCTAACTATCCAGTTTTCTCAGGTCTTCGGCATACTCCTCTTTTATACAGCAGTTTCATCCTGTTTACCTGTTCATCACTTCCACTTGTGGTTGTTGTAGCTATTCTGCTCTGACCCGAAGTCAGATTATGGGATCACCAGCAAGGTCCAAATTGAAATAGGTCTTCCAGATAATAACTGCTCCGAGAAGGGAAATGCACATTTGTGGTAAACAAGATCAATTCTGCTTATTTTTCATATGCATAGATTTCTTCTACCATTTACAACCAAGTGTAACCCTGCATGCAACGTTTCCACTGGAAGTTCCTCCAGCCACCCCCTTCTCAGAAATATATCTCGATAACGTTCATCTATTTCACAGTATCCTACTTACAACAAAGTCATCTCAGCACCCTAGAACATTACATATGGGATAAGAAAATATTAGAACAAAAATTAAAGCTTGAATATGAAACTATACTGGTTAATACTAAACGAAATATACCATTACTATATTAATACTAAAAAGAAAAGAAAATATAGAAAAATATTAAATTTTTTTTAATGAAAGTTAAGCCTCAGCTATTGACCAACCATCTGCTGATTGCATACAATTCTGCCATTAACCATTTGTTTGCTGCAAGTCCTGGGCACACAATACATAAACAGTGTACATCTATACTCCTAACTCCCTATTTTCTGTTGTTTTTTGCTCCAGTAGGTAGTGCACACTTACCCGCGTTTGGTCGGCGCAGCTGCGAACTCCAGTACTCGAGCCGTCCCGGCTTCCTGGGTTGTGCAGGAGCGGGCGTCCGCGAATTGAAGGTGTTTGGCGCGTATTTGAGCGGCTGGCAGCACACAGAGATTCTTGCAGCGCAGCAGAACGCCGTTTAATATGAACATGTCATTTTTTTGCATTAATCCGCTGGAACTGGGTTAGCAACGATGACGCTTGTGTATACCTCGTGTGTGACAGCTTGGGCGGTTACATTAGTTTTAATGTTAATCCAAACGCCGGTTTGGATTAACATAAATTTAAATAAAACTAATGTAAACAAAACGGCGGTTTACACAGGTAAACCGCCGAAAACCCGCCCAGTGCGCACATAGCCTTATCTTCTTGCAGTCCTGCATACTCTGTTTTACTGATCCTCCCTGATACCTTTGCAACCCTGCAAGTCAGGAGCTCCAGAGAATTGAAAAATTTAGTATTAGGGTACTGTCACACACAGAGATATATTGCATGCAACTAACTGGTTGCAGTGAAATCATGGACACATTGTTCCATTTTGTTGCTGTGTACAAATGTAATAATGTGTCCATGATTTCACTGCAACCAGTGAGTTGCATGCAATATATCTCTGTGTGTGACGGTACCCTTAGTATTTTTTATTTTGGCTGCTTTCACATCACAGGATAATCGCTGATCGCGGCAGTTGTGGTGAAAAAACCGCAACTGCCGCGATTACTGCATAAGGCCGCACTTGCAGTTCACTTGCGGCGAGCCCCATGCAATGTCTATGGGGCTTGCGGTAAGTGTGCGGTAGGTGCGGCAAGTGCGGTATCGGCACTTGCGGCAGATGCGGCCGTTAGAAAACTGCGGCTGACTGCGGTTTTTTTCGACCGCATCTGCTGCAAGTGCCGAAACCGCAACTGTACTGCACTTGCCGCACCTGCCGCAAGCCCCATAGATATTGCAAATGTTCATAAGATAATGTGGACTATAAAACTGACATAATAGTGGAAACATGCATTAGTTTGCATCAATCTATAGCTGCCAATTTACAACTTTACAGCTTGGCCTTCATATGTTATATATGGTCTGTACATGGATTGCAACTCCAGGTCTGACTGGTGAATCTCCTGATCTGATATAAATGTGGCAGTTAGTTCAGGTCCAGAGACCTGTTGGTCAAGTTAGGCATCGTGATCAGAGCACTGACCACATGGTCAAGAGACCAAGGCTGGGGTTGTTTTAAGCCTTTGGCTGTGGAAAATAATGGGTTGTGGATTTGTGGTATGTAAAACTAGCTCATGACACCTGTGTAACCTTACCCTTAATGGTACCTTTACACGCAGCTACAGGTAACAGGTTTTCCACAGGTAACTTACTGGCTGCAGTGAAATCATGGAGACATGGTTCCATTTGTACACAGCAACAAGATAGAACCATGTCTCCATGATTTCACTGCAGCCAGTAAGTTACCTGTGGAAAACCTGTTACCTGTAGCTGCGTGTAAAGTGGCCATAATAGATAAATTGCCACAAGGTATAAAGCAACTATGTCTTTTGCTCTACAGCTTACATCACCATGTAATGTGTGTTTTAATATATTTTAGTACAGTCAGGTTAATCAATAAACATTGAAAAACAAGGAGCTATGTCTGCACAAATGGAGACACTGTCAGCTATCTGCTTATTCATTACTCCTGACGATGATGTGATATATTCAAATATAGAGGGCACGAGGAGAAACCACAATGAGGCCAATATGCTGTATGTCATCCTGTAGACACAATGTTGTATTTGTTAAAAACATAATAACGTTCATTATTATATGTATTAGATAAAACTAGTATTTCATTCCCCGAAATAGATTTTTAAATTAATTTTTATTATGAACAACAATGGACTTGAAATCTTTATGTGGGTCCAAGCTGTCACACAAAAATGGATTTCTGAAAACCTTTTTGAAGTTGCTTGATAATGTGTCTCATGGTGGGGTTACACGTCCCGATATCGCGGCGATATCGGAGGCAACGACGCGGGAGCGCGCATTTAGTGCACGTTTCTCCCTGCATCGCATCGCCAGTTTACACGCCGCGATATCGGGATGCAACGTCCCTCCGATGTGTACGCCCACCAACCCAGGAACGACCAGTTAACATGGGAGTGAATGGGTGACGTGAGCGTACACATCGGAGTTGGGCTGTCACACGCTGCGATGCTGGTACAACGGCCTTGCGATATCGGGGAGTTGAATAGCTCTGCTATTCAACTCCGATATTGTTTTGGCATCGCTCCAGCATCGCGTTGTACGCTCAAGCCGTACAACGCGCACACGATATCGGGTCCAACTCGCAACCCACGTGACTTTTTGTCGGAGTTGGGTCGGAGTTGGACGCCGATATCGCGGCGTGTAAACCCACCATTAGGGAAAGCAACTTGCTATGCCCAGGATTTTTAAATACATAGGTAAGTCAGAAAATTGATAATTGAACCATGTGAAGAAAGGTATTACGTGAGGTAGGTTCACTCGGTGGCCCACTGGTCTGGATGGCAATCAGCACCAGGTGATCCTAATCAGCACCTTCCCATACCCTATCCCTCATTATAGTGGATGGACAATGCCAGTGCTGCAGCCAGATGGAGTTACAAACACAGAAGTAAAATGCAAAAATAAGGGTTTAATACAGTTCAGGAAATTACAGACAGATAACAGACAAGAGCCAGGATCGAGTGCTTGTGGGACATTGTTGTGGATTACCATTTGGAGAGTATATTTGGGGTTAATAAATGGGAAATGAGGGTTGTCTTTGTTCTATTTCACGTAAATAATTTTTATGTGTGTGTTTTCCTTACAGAACTGATAATGGGCGGGTCTCATAGAGACCTAAACATTATCAATTTGAGCTTAATGACAAGCTGTCAACACTCAGCTGTCATTAACCCTTTCTATCACCCTGATGTCACCACACCAGGACATCAGGAAGATTTGGGTAAGGTGCCAGAAATTGGCACTTCTAATGAATGAGCCAAGCAAGGGTGGCTGCGGGCTGCTATTCTTTAGCCGGGGGGGCAATAACTATGGGCCTTGCCATGCTGAGAGTACCAGACCCCAGCTGCCTGATTGTTACTCTGGCTTTCAATTAAAAATAGGGTGAAGCCGACACATTATTTTTTTAATTATTTATTTCAATAATTAAATAATATAATGGGCTCACCAATATTCTTGATTGCCCCCCAAGGTAAAGTCAAGCAGCTGAAGGTGGCAGCTGTAGATGTATGATTTATCTCTGCTGAGAATTAAAACTATTACCAACAGAGAGAAACCTAGGTCTCAATCAAGGAATGAATTGATCAATCAAACCAATTATAATCAATAATTGAATCTTTATTATGAAAAGGTTTAAAAATCAAAACAGAGCTACATTACAGGAAACACCACATAGCACATCTAAAAACCTTCAAAATTACAGGCTCAATACAACAATTACACATATGATCACTGCAAGCAGGATTCAACCTCAAACAATACCTCCATAAGTATAAGCACCTTAATTTCCTTTTTGTTGCATCAATATCCTATCTGTTTCCCTAGATTATACTTTAGATCTAAACAAAACAAAAGGAGGGCCAAAACCACGGAGTACGTGTGTCTACAAGAGGTATCCTGGTCACAGGATAACAAAGAAATAGATGTTGATTTACCTGTTCAGAAGGAACGCAGTGCCTGGGCTTCCCACCCCTACGCCGTTTCGCTATGGAGCTTCTTCCGGGGGCGTCTACAGCAAAGCCCTATGTCATTTTTTAAATTATTTATTTATTTTTACACTACTATGATGGCAAGTTCATTGCCTATGATAACTCATCACAGACACTGACACAATGGGTAAAGGGCGCAACAGCCAATCTCTGACGCTGTCACAGAGAGTGGGCATCTGTGATTGGCTGTTGCAGCCAGTGCAGTGAGTAAATCAGGAAGGTAATGAGCGGCCCAGAAGTGCAAGTGAACAGTACTCGGTAAGTATGATGTTGATGTTTAATGACTGTTTTGTTTTATTTTTTACAGAACCCCAGCACCTGTAGGCAGCCTTTAATAACGTTAAAGTATGGGTTCAGGCTCAAGTTCGGGTCAAGTCTGGTCCCAAACCCAGACTTTAAAAAACCAAAACATTGGCAGGATTGCCCTTCATTACTCACCACCTCTCATGGCAGCCTATGCTTACCCTCACTGTCAAAACTTTTTTCCTAATATCTAACCTGTGTCTCCTAACATTCAGTTTTGATCTATTGCTGCTAGTCTTTCCTTGTGCAAATGAGAATAAAGCTGATTCCTCTACAGTGCAACAGCCCTTGAGATATTTGTAGACAGCTATTAGGTCTCCTCTCAGACTTCTTTTTGCAGACTAAACACTCCTAAATCATGTAACCATTCCTCAAAGGACATAGTATGCAGAGTGGTCCCAATTAGTGATGAGCAAGCAGTAAAATGCTCGGGTCGAGCATATTGAAATGCTCGGGTGCTGGACCCGAGCACCAAACCCAATGTTAACCTATGGGAAACCCGAGCATTTTTCCGGTGGCACCCCCAGCAACCTAGATAAACCCTAAAAAAGTCACAGTTGTATAAGAACAGTGCTCAAATTACATGGGAACAGCATGGGGAAAACTCTTTAATCATTTCTGACTCCCAGGTCATTGCTGTGAACAATGTTGCCTGAGTATTACGCCACTTTTACAGACTCACAATGAAATGTCCAAAAACAAAACCAAAACGGATTTTCCTGGAGGAAATGTTAAAGGCCCATACTCACATGTGAGACAGTGTTGGTGTATGATTTTTTTTTATATTATATTAAAGATTTTTTTTATATTACATTAAAGATTTTTTTTTTAAATTGGGAGGCACTCCGATACCGCTTTTAAGAGACGTAGAGGAGGGCCTGATTCAATATTGTATGTTCCCCTTATTAGGAAGTGGGTCTCCCATAGTGTTGCCCTATGCAGGCTGCCAAAAATTGGGAGGCACTCCGATGCCCTTTTGAAGATACGTGGAGGAGAGCCTCATTAAATAATGCTCCCACTATTAGGAAGTGGGTCTTCCATAGTGTTGCCTATGCAGGCTGCCAAAAATTGGGAGGCACTCCGATGCCCCTTTTAAGAGACTTGGAGGATGGCCTCATAAAAACAACATTCCCATTACAAAGGAGACTCTTATACTTGTAATGCAAATGTACTAAGTATGGACTGAAACATTTACCCCTGGGGGCTATATATATATATTGTCTAACCTTTTTTTGGATTACGGGCATCATAAACACCCTTTAAAAATATTATGTGGGTGTTGCATCATGGATTACGGTCACCCTGGTGATATGGTGGCGGAGGATGAGGAGAAGGAGGAGGACTAGAACAAATATCAGGAAGTGTATAGCCATGTGTGTGGGTGAAGAGGAGCATGGGAATACACCTCCCAAAAAAGACACTGGCTTTGAGTTTATATTACGCTGCTATCATTTGGTGGCGTTGAAAAGTCTGGCCCAATCAAGCCCTTGTTCATTTTGATAAGAGTCAGCCTGTCAACATTTTTCAGTTGACAGGCGGGTGCGCTTATCAGTAATAATTCCCCCTGAGGTACTAAAAACCCATTCTGACAAAACGCTGGCAGGCCGGGACTTCCAAGGCATACAGAGCCAGTTCATGCTATGTGTCCAGCTTGGATACCCAATAATTATAAGGCACAGAGGAATCACAGAGGACTTTGGTATGGTTGGTAAGGTACTCCTTCAGCATCTTCCCAAACTTTGCAGTCCTTGTGAGAGTTCCCCATGTCTCAGGACCTGTGCCATGGGAGGGGCTGAGAAAACTGTCCCAGGACATTGAAAGTGTTCCCCTGCCTCTGCTGGTTTGGAGTTGTGTCTCTCTCGCCTGTACTCCTTGGTTTTCCACTGAACTGTGACCTCTGCCGCCAGCGTTATCAGAAGGGAAATTTTTTACTAATTCCGCAACAAGGGCCTATTTTTTTGGTACTGGCCTATTTTTGTAGACCTTACTGCCTCAGGAATAAGAGATAAAAAGTTCTCCTTGTAGCGTGGGTCTAAAAAGTGTCACCAACCAGTAATGATGGGAGTGATGGTGTACCACGGTCCGCGCTGCTCAGGGTCCAAATAACTCACCAAAGAGTCAGTCAGCTTTTCATCCTCTTTATTCCTCCAGGGAGGAATAAAGAGGATGAAAAGCTGACTGACTCTTTGGTGAGTTATTTGGACCCTGAGCAGCGCGGACCGTGGTACACCATCACTCCCATCATTTTCTTGGATTATACCACTATCCAGTGGTAAGTGGAGGTCCTGCAGCAGCTTGGAACAATTAATTCCGAAACGCCTTCAAACCAGTTGTGGGGATCACAACTGGACCAGGTGAGCGGCTCCATAGCACCACCACACTACAACTAGTGTCACTAGTGATAGGGCACTATTGCGCCTCTTGTCCCCCTCCCCTTTATATTTTGCACCAACCAGTAATGAGTGTCACCCAAGATTTTGATAACGTGAGGGTCACGGGACAGGCATAACATAAAGTCAGCCATGCGCGCCAGACTGATGACAGGCAATAATTCCGTGTCCTCACCAAGAGGACAAATGATCATGCTCTCCTCCTCCTCCCTGTCCTCTTGCCATCCACGCTGAACAAACGGTATGACAATTGTACAGGTAGTACCGTCTACAGCTCATGAAACTAGCTCCTGTTATTCTTCCACCTCCTCCTCATTGTGCCCCAATCCACGTTGAGATGAGATGAGGCTTGGCTGTGTGCAATCACCCTGTATGGTTCCTTGCTCCATCTCATCGTGCTCCACCTGCAATGCATCCTCTTTGATTTTGAGCAGAGAGCATTTCAGAAGACAGAGAAGCGGGATGGTGAACCTAATGATAGCGTCATCGCCCCTCACCATCTTGGTGGAGTCCTCAAAGTTTTGGAGGACAGTACATATGTCGGACATCCATGTCCACTCCTGAGATCTTATGTGTAGAGTCTGAACCGAATACCAACGGCCTTGTTGATGCTGGTAGTCAACAACTACCCTCTTCTGCTCACAAATCCTGACCAATATCTGCAGTGTCGAATTCCAACACGTGGGGACATCACACACCAGTCTGTGAGCCAGAAGCTGAAAACGCTGCTCAAACCCGGCAAGGGCGGCCGAAGCAGTAGGTGACTTTCTAAAATGGGCACGCAGGCAGTGTACCTTGATGAGCAGATCCAACAGCTCTGGGTAGGATTTAAGAAACCACTGAACCATGAGGTTGAGCACATAGGCAAGGCATGGGACATGTGTGAGCTCACCTCGCTGCAGAGCCACCACCAGGTTCCGGCCATTGTCATACATGACCATGTCTGGCTGTAGGTTCAACGGTGTGAGCCACAGATCGGCCTGCTCTTTCAGAGCTGTCCACAACTCTTCAGCATTGTGGGGTTTGTCACCTACACATATTAGCTTCAGCACGACCTGTTGCCGCTTGGCTGAGGCAGTGCTGCAGTGCTTCTAGTTTCTGACTGATGTGAAGGGTGAAGACGAGGAGGAGGCTGAGGAGGATGACATGAAGGAGTTGTAGACTGTGGGGGCAACCCTGATTGAGTTAAGCCTGCAATCCTTGGCGTCAGGCGGATGTGTTCCGTCCCAAGGTCCGACTGGGTCCTGACTTCCACTATATTAACCCAGTGTGCCACCAGCGAGATGTACCCACCCTGCTCACAAGCACTTTTCAACATGTCCGTGGTTAGGTGGACTTTGCAAGCAGTCACGAAATGTGCGAATTAAGTAGTGTGGTATGTGGGGCATTGGATGTGTATTTACGCTTGCGTTCCAAGGACTGGGGTATGGACTAGGACTCTAATGTAGGATATATGGCAGAAAAACATGCCTGGCTTGTGTCACATTGTGACTAAGATAGGGGATACAAATTCAATTGAAATCTACTGTCAGTCACCCGATTTGGCAAAAAACATGCCTGGCTTGTGTCACATTGTGACTGAGGCTTGTGTCACATTGTGACTGATATAGGGGATACGTAGTCAATGGAAATATACTGTCAGTCACCCGATTTGGTAAAAAACATGCCTGGCTTGTGTCACATTGTGACTGAGATAGGGAAAACATATTTAATCGAAATCTACTGTCAGTCACCCAATTTGGCAGAAAAACATGCCTGGCTTGTGTTGCATTGTGAGTGAGATAGGTGAAACATTATTTAATCGAAATCTACTGTCAGTCACCCAATTTGGCAGAAAAACATGCCTGGCTTGTGTTGCATTGTGAGTGAGATAGGTGAAACATTATTTAATCAAAATCTACTGTCAGTCACCCTATTTGGCATAAAAACATGCCTGGCTTGTGTCAGATTGTGATTGAGATAGATACATATTCAATCTAAATTTACACTGACTGTTGATGACCGACTGATGACCCTCTGAAAACTTGAATTGAGGACCACAACTATTACAGTAGTCTATTGTAGATAATGTTTGTCAAGGGAGGTCCTTGTCATAGTATCTTCCTGCACCTATGACACAGCCCGCAGGAGTCATTTTTGGAAATATGATGGACATTCTGCAGTGGACCAAGTAGTAGAGTATCAAGAAGTCTTCTCTTCCTGTATAATCTGGGGAATATTGTCAACCACAATCTCTGAGCCATTTGGAGAAGCTTTTCCAACTCATCCTAGAGGGGGGCACCATATATCCTTTGTCCTTTGACTTGCACAAGAGATATATTTGAACTCATCATCCAGTTGCCTAGTACAGCTTTATTTTTCTGGTTCACAGAGTTCAGCCAAACCTGAGGATTGCAGGCCACACTCTCTTGTACCTTCTATTACTCCATGTCTCTTGCCTTTTTTCCAGGTAATCTCTGCCATTAAATGAGTTAAATAATAGAGTGAGGGCCATACAATATGAATAAGTAAAAGTACTCTCAAATGTACACAATAGGGATCTCCAAAATTTCTACCGAAGGGCACTTCCAAACATATGTAACAGGGCCACATGAGGGCTCTCACTAAACTCAGGTTTCTTGCCTAATGCGGGCCCTTCGATGTACTTCAACTTCAATGTAGGGCCACAAAATCACATGGTGGTAAAGGAGGTAGATGAGGAGGAGCATGGTGAAGACCAATGCTAAAATGGGCACATTGTAGACTATTATGGAATATGTATTCCACTATCTGTGTATCAATGAGGGAGGGACAGCACAAATGTCTAAGTAAGAGTGGTCCCTCCAAAACATATGTTACAGGGCCATCTCTGGGCCCTCAGTAATTCCAGGTATCATGCCCACTGCAGGCCCTCTGAACATTTGAATTTAGGGCCACAAATGTCATGAAAGTGAAGGAAGAGGAGGAGGGTGAAGCCCAATGCTACAACGGGCATATTGTAAACTCCTATGGAATATGTATTCCACTATCACAGTGTCAATGAGGGAAGGAACACTCAAATGTCTAAGTAAGAGCAGTCCCTCTAACATCTACATTCCAGGGCCATCTCTGGGTCCTCACCAAACTCTGGTTTCCTGCCTACTTCCTGCCTACTACAAGCCCTCTGAATATTTGAGTTAAGGACTGCAAAATGTCTTAGAGGTGGAGGAGGAGGAGGACGAGGGTGAAGCCCAACGCTACAAGGGGCACATTGTAAACTGCTATGGAATATGTATTCCACTATCTGTGTATCAATGAGGAAGGCACCGCTCAAACGTCTAAGTAAGAGCAGTCGCTCCAAATCATATGTTGCAGGACCACCTGAGGCCTCTGAGGTCAAAGATCAACATACCTCCTGGTACATTGTAGCTGACCTAACTAAAAATAATGTATTGTAGAGGGACAAACAAAATGTATAAGTCAGGGCCCTCCTATTTGTAAAAGGCGAAAAAAAGCTACAACAGTATGTGTGAACAAATGCTAAACGCAATATTTTTTCTCTATGCTTTATTTAGCCTTACATACAAGTGATTATGCAGAAACAACAGTTTCTGAACCTTTTTGGCCTGTTAAATGAAATTTAGGTGAGGTTTGATAGTTGTTCTTGTGTATCTGTAACAATGGCGTAATACTGCGACAAAGCTATTCCCACAAACCATATCCCAGTCAGAGGCCTTGTTCACACACAATTTGCGGTTTTTTTTAGCACTCCTAAAACCACATGCGTTTTTTTTAAGAGTGCTAAAAAATGTCCCTTGTGTGTCTGAAAGGATTAGAATTCTTTTTGGACTTTGTCAATTTTTCATCAAAAACGCAGGCAAAAACGCAAGCGTTAACGCAGGGTGCATAAATGTGCCATTTAAAAACACATGCGTTTCCCATAGGGCCCCATGTTATAGAAACGCATGCGTTTTTTTAACATGGGGTCCTATGGGAAACGCATGTGTTTCCCATAGGACCCCATGTTAAAAAAAAGCATGCATTTTTAGAAACAACCCCTGCATGCAGCGTTTTTTGGACTGGGGGAAAAAAACGCAAGTGGAGCTGAAAAACGCATGTACACTCAAATGCACCCTGCGTTAACGCACCCGCGTTTTTGAAAAACTGCAGAAAAACGCAGGTGAGTGTGAACAAGGCCAGAAATGCATGTAGGAATTTTCTCCAGGTTATTCCCATTCTGTTTCATCACTTTCCCACCCATTTTAACCTTTACCTCAGGCCCCAGACCTCTTTGTAGGGTCCAGCAGAAAATTACTCTAATTTCCCATTGACTTATATTGTGCTCGCTATTCGGAACAAATATGTGATTATTAGAAAGTACTCGTAATGAGTATAGCATTTACAAATATTACGGTACTCGCTCATCACTACTTTTGATGTCTCTTGCAAGACTTAGTTCATTATCTGGTTTAGCTAATCTGATGCGTACCCTGCACCTTCTGCAGATTGCATTGTAGTCTTCTTTATATATGCCTCTCTCTTTCCATTTAATAAACATTTCTTTCTTCCTTTTTAGCATGTGTTTAACTTCTGTGTCCATTCATCGTGGTTTCATTAAATGCTACCTATTCTTCTCTCTTTTAGGGATTGTTAACGATTGTGCTTTGAGAATCTCATTTTTCAAAATTTCCCCTTCTTCCTGGACATTTCTGTCCTTAAAGGGAATTTGTCAGGTCAAAAATCCATATGTAAGGCTAGGGTCACACTTGGCATGCAGTTTTTCTGCATTTTAAAAC
The DNA here is from genome assembly GCA_033576535.1 of Allobates femoralis. Classification (NCBI taxonomy): domain Eukaryota; kingdom Metazoa; phylum Chordata; class Amphibia; order Anura; family Aromobatidae; genus Allobates; species Allobates femoralis. Next base: position 95,748,995 of record JARQOC010000005.1, read on the forward strand.
ATGATTCTGTTTTTGGAAAATGCCATTTTCTCATCTAAAAAACGCTATGCGTTAACAGATGTTACCTATATGTACCATGCGTTAACAGATGCGTTTCCCATAGGGCCCCATGTTAAGAAAACGTAATGCATTTTTTAACTGCACCAAAAAACGCTGCTAGTAGCGTTTTTGGGTGCAGTAAAAAAAACGCATAGCCTTTTTTAGCAGTGCATTTTGACACGCGTATTTTGCATTGGAGACTATGGATCCGATAAAACCATCCGTTTTTCAAGAATTCTAAGTTGAAAAACGGATGCTTTTAACGGATCCAGGGCTCAAGTGTGACCCTAGGCTAACTGATATAATTTTCTAATACCTTTCTCCAAGCTCTCTCTATTTATGTATTTATGCTTCCCTCCTATCCTGTGTAAACTTCAAAAAAAAGATTAATGCCATCTGTCAATCACAGTGAGTTCTCTGCTGCTCACTCCCCAAGGAATGAATATTCATGTATCACTATACTTCCCTGCCCTCCTGGGTTTTATGCTGTGTGATTAATTGCAGACAGAGGAGAAAAAAGGGGGAGGATGTGTGTGCTCTTAGCTTCAGCTCTGACCTCTTCATGTCATTGGGTGTCTTTGAGGCATGTGTGTAGTGTGTGCAGTCTGAGATATTTCTGTGTGATTATAAGAACATTTAATCGTTTGTTCAGCAGATACACACATTACATGTATGCAGGAAAACCAATGTTCATATAATATAAATCTCTTACAGACACCACTCAGTGCAAGACAAAACACCTCTCCCCTCACCAGCAGATTGTATAGGATTTTCAGTGACTTTAGCACAGAGCACAGAGGGGAAGACAGAACATCAGCTTGGATAGCCATGGATATTTAAATAACATTTACACAGTTGGACTAAATCGGCTGTGAAAGTAAGGGAGCTAGACTAATGCACCTGCTGCCTGCAGGGTGTGAAAATACTTATAGCAAAGAAACTACAAAAGTTACATTAATGATTTTACATGTTTTTAAAAGGTATGCCCAGGTGCTATGCAAGGGTAATAGTATCATACTGAAAAATGACCTGACAGAGTCCCTTTAAAGACATCCAGATATTGGATCCCTCCTATCCTCTTAATGAGTCCCTAAAAAATCTTCCTTTCTTAAATGCAACCTTGACATCTGAGACTTCACAGGTCTTCCTCTTTAAGTATTCCAAAATTCTGTAATAGCATGATTGCTGCCTTTTAGGGTCACAAGAGTGACAAAACATGTGAAAATTGCGCCAAAATGGGTGGATCCACCCACCTGTGATGATGAGGATGACATCACTGGTAAATAGATGACACCTCTTTCCTTGTGGATCTAGGGGCTATAAAAACCCCCTCTGTGATTATGTTTGTAATATCCCTGAGGAAGGCGCCGGGTGTGGCGTTGAAACGCGTAGGAGAAGAAAGAATAAAGAGGATGAAAAGTTGTTGGGCTCTTTGGTGAGTTATTTGAACCCAGAAGCAGCGCGGACCGTGACACACCATCACTCCCATCATTTTCTCTTGGAACATACCACTATGCAGTGGTAGGTGGAGGTCCTGCAGCAGCTTGGAACATTGATTCCTAAATGCCTTCAAACCAGTTGTGGGGACCACAACTGGACCAGGTGAGCGGCCACACAGCACCACCGTTTGCACACCAGTGTCACTAGTGATAGGGCACTATTGCGCCTCTTGTTCCCCCCCTTTTTATATTTTTTAGGGTCACAGACACCCTTACCTCCGCAATGATTTCATCCCTGTTTATTAGGATTAGATCCAAGGTAGCAGATCCCCTTGTTTCCTCCTCTACCTTTTGGAAGACAAAGTTGTCAGCAAGAGAGCATAAGAATTTACTGGGACAGTTACTTCTGCCTGAGAGAGATTGCCTACAAGTGTCTGATTAGTTGAAATCTCCCATGATCACTACTTCATATTTTTTTGGAAAACCTGGCCATCTGATGTATAAAGAGATCATCCATATCTTCAGTTTGCCCAGGCAGCCTGTAATAAAACCTACAGTGGTGCTCTTTCCGTTGTTCTCTCCATGTATTTGTTAGGCTATGTGCCCACTGGATGTTTTTTTTGTGCTATGTTTATGCTGAATTTCTCATTTCTCAGCTGCTGCATAAAAGCTGCTGTGGAAAAATAAGAGCACGATAAATATTGTGTTTGTGCGCCATTTGTGCACATTACAAACACAGCACAAAAAGGCAGTGCAAATAATGGGACACACACAGACAGACGCACAGACAGAAACACACACACACTTTCTCACACTCATCGGCAAGTACGGTTAGCTCTGGTGATTTCTTGCTTTTGAGCACCAACACAACTGTGTATATGTACTTCCAGGACCTTCCATCATGTGACAGCCTGAGTCATATGGGCAGTTCCTGTAAGACATCTCATGCAGCTTATGCCAGTTCACGGAAGGAAGAAATCACCGGGGCTCATCGTGGGATCGCCGGGGAGGGTGAATATTGGAACATTTTGGCTTTGGAAATTGCAGTAAAAAAGCATCACAAACAAACTGGGGAATATCAATCTGTTTGTGATGCTTTTTTTGAGTGTTTATAATAAGTTAATCGAAAAATGCAGCCAAAAAAAGGTCATGCTAATTTACAGGGTCTTTATAAACGCTTAGCTTGGCTGTGCACTCCTGTGTTCTCTATAAGAGAGCCATGGCCAAATCCATCTATTGGCAGCTGTTGAACAACAAGTCCCAGCAAACCGTCCTTGATTTAGATCGCAGCAGACCTCTGTCTGTGCAATGCATGACATGTCTCTCTTAATATAATCAGTTGATACATTACTCTAATCTGTCTATCTATCTCTCTATCTATCTAGAGAAAAGAAAAATCCAAGCAGCACAGCTGGTAGGTGGGTGCAGAGACAGTCAGGGCAATACTCCTATTTGCATTCATATATAGCAAAAAAAGGGGACCGCAGCACTCCAAAAGAGGTTTAGCATGCCTTTATTAGGCCATCAGAACATCATGGCGATGTTTCGGTTCTAGGAACTTTCTTCCAGCAAGAAGAAGAAGGTTCCTAGAACGTTGAGAAACGTAGCCATGAGTTCTGATGGCCTAATAAAGGCATGCTAAACTCTTTTGGAGTGCTGTGTTCCCCTTTTTTTGCTATCTATCTATTGACTCACCCAGGCCAGGGACTCAGATCTCAGGGGCAGTCTGGAGGTCATGGGTGGCGGTGTCTGAGGCTGTGGCCCCATTCTATTCTTGGACCCTTTCTCTTCTGGGTCACCAGGTTAAGGTGCCCTCCCCGCTAGCTTCTCTCTGTTGTTCTGTAGCTTCTCCAACTCTGCTTCATCTGCTGCACTGATCTTTTACAACTACCTTCTGACTGAACTCTGCTGAACCCCTCTGTTGTAACTCCTTGCTTGATCTAATTCCTTGCTGCTTTCCCCACTGCTTTATCACCTAGCCTCTCCTCCCACCAGGACCGGTTACCCTAGTAACGGGTGTCTGATTGGTCCTCTAACACTAGATGTTTGCATGTGGTGCTGAAGCTTCAGACTTATTTTACCCATTACCAAAACATAGTGTACAGCACCTTCAGTCAGGGGTGCAGTACCCTTTTGTGATGCACTCTTAGTGGGGTGCCACTCTATCTATCTATCTATCTATCTATCTATCTATCTATCTATCTATCTGTCTGTGTATCTATCCTGAACAAAATATAAACTCAACAGGTTTTTTTGCTTCCATTTTTCATGAGCTGAACTCAAAGATCTTAGACTTTCTATTTACACAAAAGGCCCTTTTCTTTCAAATATTGTTCACAAATGTGTTTAAATCTATGTTAGTGAGCACTTCTACTTTACTGAGATAATCCATCCATATCACAGGTGTGGCATATCAAGATGCTGATTAGACAGAATGATCAATGCCAGAGATTCATGAAGAAAACACCTCTCCTACATGGCAGATGCCATCAAATGTGAGCATTTTCCCACTTAAGTCGGATACGACGGTAACTGCAGTTAGAGACCCCAATGAGGACGATGAGCTACAGATGACCTTCTTAACACTCTCCCTGACAGTTTCTGCAGAAATTCTTTGGTTATTAAAAACCATTGTTTCAGAAGCTGTCTGGGTGGCTGGTGTAAGACGATGCTGGAGGTGAAGATGCTGGATGTAGGGGTCCTGGGCTGGTGTTGCTTCATGTGGTCAGCACTTGTGAGGATGGTTGGATGAACTACCAAATTCTCTGAAAAGCCTTTGGAGATGGCTTATGATAGAGAAATGTAAAAATATAAGAGGGTGGGGGACAAGAGGCGCAATAGTGCCCTATCACTAGTGACACTGAGTATGTCAAAGTGGTGCTATGGAGCCACTCACCTGGTACAGTTGTGATCCCCACCACTGGTTTGAGGGCGTAAAAATACTCCAAGCTGCTGCAGGACCTCCACCAACCACTGACCAGTGGTGATATCCAGGATAATGATGAAAGTGTAGGTGTGTCACGATCCGCGCTGCTCCAAGGCTCAAAAAACCCACCAATGAGTCAGAAATTCATCAATCAGATTTCCATCCTTGTATTTTTCTTCCTCCCTGGAGGAAGGAAAATAAAAGGATGGAAATCTGATTGATGAATTTCTGACTCATTGGTGAGTTTTTTGAGCCTTGGAGCAGCGCGGACCGTGACACACCTACTCTCCCATCATTATCCATGATAGAGAAATGGGCATTCAATTAACAGGTAATAGCTCCGGTGGATATTCCTGCACTCAGCATGCCAATTAAATGCTTCCGTTATACTTGTAACATCTGTAGTACTGTGCTATGTGATAAAACTGCAAATTTTGGAGTGGCCTTGTATTGTGGCGCACCTAAGGCGCACCTGTGCAATAATCATACTGTCTAATCAGCATCTTGATATTCCACTGATATTCCAGTGCTCAATAACACAGATTTAGACAAATTTGTGAACAATATTTGAGAAAAAAAGGCGTTTTGTGTACATGGAAAAAGTCTTGGATCTTTGAGTTCAGTGGAAGAAAAATGGGAGAAAAAACAAGTGTTGCGTTTATCGTATATTATTGATCAGTGTATCTATAAGTCTGTCTGTCTGTTTGTCTGTCTGTCTATTGTTGGTGTATTTATGTATTTCATTAAAAACTTTGGATATTATATTCCAGGATGCTAAGTGTGTTTCAATGTCTTAGTAATTCTAATACTTGGACAAATGTGTTATTTTATAATATCATGAGCTCCACAGTTAGTTATAAACAAGTGGAAACAGTGAGTTAGGTGCCTGAAGTGCCTGTGATCCCCCAACCATTACATGCTCTGGTGCTTAGACATAATAAATCCTTGTGGTTATGTGTGGCTGACAAGCTCTGGATGCACTCTAGATATCTTAGTATTAAGCGAAATGTTAATGAAAGTAGAATACTAACTAGCTTTAATTTTGCTTCTGCTTTGTCATGTTTGACAACTGCGAGCTTTATTCTTTACACATAATTCCTGCTCCAGTGGTTTTCCTTGAAAACGTGCCAAGCACAAAGAGGAGCCAATTGAATAAACTGCTCATTTTTAATAAGAAGCATAATTAAATATGCAACTAATTAAATGGTATCATTAACCTTAGTATGCAGATAAGCTCCTTAAAAGCTTTTCCCGCTGCATTTAATCTTCATGTGCGTTAAGATCAAAGTCCCTGGTTGTTGATTTCTGGAGTAGGCTATGAAGTGGTTAGATCTTCATATGAGTGTTATTGGCCTGTAAGAAATCAACTTTCCATCTGTCTCTTCATTTTTTATGAGAATTGAACTTGCGATGCCTTTCACATGGAAATCTGAAGACAGCACTTTGTAGGGTATATATCTCCAGGACCCGACAGCTTCTTTTACCGCTTGCTCTAGATTTCTTCCCAAACATTGAACTCCTCCAATTACATTTTTCATATTTTTTGCCCCATGTTGTTTCAAATTATTATCCTTTCCTGTATCACCCATTGTATTATTTATTATTAATAAACATTATGATACAATTGTAATTTGAATATACTTTTCTTTTACCAAAAATATTGAATAATTTATTGAAATATTTATTAAATATTTATCTTTTGTTTTTCTATTACTATTCATATACAGAAATCAAAATCAATGAGACAAAATGGAATTTTTGAAAGCTTAAAGGGAACCTGTCACCCCTCCCAGGGCCTATTAAACTAAAAGAGCCACCTTCAGCAGCACCTATGCTGCATTTAGTGAAGGTGACTCTTATCCCCCTACTCCCCCGGGACACCAAAATAATCACTGTATAGTAAATTGTTTTAGGTCTGGGAGGTATACTCCCCTCCCTGGACTTCCTTCCTTCCCTGGACCTAAACGCCTTGCTGCTGTTACCCCTCCTCCTGTGTTGTCTGGGACCCTCCTCCTCTCTTTCTAAGGAGTGGTGTCAGCACCTGCACAGTTTTCTCAGCTCTCAGCCATGCTCCATGAGCTCTGCCCGAGAGATCACGTCACATGATACAACGCAGGCACCATATCCCGCCCTGGATGGGCTTATGCTTTATGCAGTCTGCAGGGCTGGGAATCTGGCACCTGCGCAAACAGTATGACTGTGCCTGTTCCCTCCTCGCCAGATTCCCAGCCCTGCAGTCTGCATAAAGCATAAGACCACACAGGGCGGGATCTGGTGCCAGCATTATACATTTAGTCACTTCCATTTTGAGTTGCTTTACAGGCCATTTTATGCAGACAAATTTTTGCCCTTTCATGGCATTTTTCCCAATTCAGACATGTACCAGGTGGATTTTGTGTTGCACATACAGAGAGATGTATGGCTATCATGATAGCCCATTTGTGTACAGAATGTATCATCCTTGCCATGTACCAAAGGAACGTCTATATGAATATTTTTCCCTATAGAGAGAACATCGTAGATGATGCTGTTTGACAAAGAAGATCCTACAAAAATAAATGGCAGTCACATAAGTGAGTCGGGGCATTATGTATGGAACAAATACAAAAGGAGATTTTTAGGGGTGGCTGGTTTGTAGCTATAGGAGGTCTAAATATAGCAGTCTTACGCATGTACTAGAAGGATCTCAATGGTCAATCTGACACATTAGGCCATACCAGGGTGATAAACTGCATATGGTCAGTGGTCAGTGTTAAAGCCTCTTACAGATTTTGCATTAGGACCCAGGAGCTTCAAATTTTTCCTGTGTGGCAAAGTGAACAGAGCCTAATGGGGATTAGAATCTAGCTTCCATATACAGTATTTAATTTTATCATACTGGGTGAACCTTTTAATATGCTTGAGTTCTGAGAAAAATGGAAAAAGAAAAAGAAAATAAAATACAAGTCATCTAAAATAATTAGATAATAAGAGGACCTGTCATATACAAAAAAACAACAACAATATTATACTTCAGATATAAGGTTACTCTGCAGGTCAATAGCGTTTGATACCTTTCCGGCACCTGTAATTTGAATTCAACTGCCAGGAGGAAAAGAGTTTTAAAGTGTAACCGCCATTTAGACTTTTATTTAATAACTAGATGGTGGCCGATTCTAACGCATCGGGTATTCTAGAATATGTATGTAGTTGACATACTGTGACTGACAGAACTTGTTCAGTCAACGTGAGTGAACTACATATATATATGTATAGCAGCGCTATGGTATATGGTGGTACATTACAGTACATTTATAGCAGCACTATAGTATATGGCGGTACATTACATTACATGTATAGCAGCACTATAGTATATGGCGGTACATTACAGCACATGTATAGCAGCACTATAGCGTATGGCGGTACATTACAGCACATGTATAGCAGCACTATAGTATATGGCGGTACATTACAGCACATGTATAACAGCACTATAGTATATAGTGGTACATTACAGCACATGTATAGCAGCACTATAGTATATGGCGGTACATTACAGTACATGTATAGCAGCACTATGGTATATGGCGGTACATTACAGTACATGTATAGCAATGCTATGGTATGTGGCGGTACATTACAGTACATGTATAGCAGCACTATAGTATATGGCAGTACATTACAGCACATGTATAGCAGCACTATAGTATATGGCGGTACATTAAAGTACATGTATAGCAGCACTATAGTATATGACGGTACATTATAGTACATGTATAGCAGCGCTATAGTATATGGTGGTACATTACAGTACATGTATAGCAGCACTATAGTATATGGCAGTACATTACAGCACATGTGTAGCAGCACTATAGTATATGGCTGTACATTACAGCACATGTATAGCAGTGCTGTGGTATAAGGCAGTACATTACAGCACATGTATAGCAGCACTATAGTATATGGCAGTACATTACAGCACATGTATAGCAGCACTATAGTATATGGCAGTACATTACAGCACATGTATAGCAGCGCTATGGTATATGGTGGTACATTACAGTACATGTACAGCAACGCTATAATAAATGGCGGTATATTACAGCACATGTATAGCAACACTCTAGTATATGGCCTTACATTATAGTACATGTATAGCGGCGCTATGGTGTATGGCAGTACATTACAGCACATGAATAGCAGCACTATAGCATATGGTGGTACATTACAGTTCATGTATAGCAGCGCTATAGTATATGGCAGTACATTATAGCACATGTATAGCAGCGCTATGGTATATGGTGGTACATTACAGCCATGTATAGCAGCACTATATTATTTGGCGGTACATTACAGTACATGTATAGCAGCACTAAAATATATGATGGTACATTATAGTACATGTATAGCAACGCTATGGTATATGGCGGTACATTACAGTACATGTATAGCAGCACTATAGTATATGGCAGTACATTACAGCACATGTATAGCAGCACTATAGTATATGGCGGTACATTACAGTACATGTATAGCAGCACTATAGTATATGACGGTACATTATAGTACATGTATAGCAGCGCTATAGTATATGGTGGTACATTACAGTACATGTATAGCAGCACTGTAGTATATGGCAGTACATTACAGCACATGTATAGCAGCACTATAGTATATGGCTGTACATTTCAGCACATGTATAGCAGCACTATAGTATATGGCAGTACATTACAGCACATGTATAGCAGCACTATAGTATATGGCTGTACATTTCAGCACATGTTTAGCAGTGCTGTGGTATAAGGCAGTACATTACAGCACATGTATAACAGCGCTATAGTATATGGCGGTACAGTACAGCACATGTATAGCAGCACTATAGTATATGGCAGTACATTACAGCACAAGTATAGCAGCACTATAGTATATGGCTGTACATTTCAGCACATGTATGGCAGCACTATAGTATATGGCAGTACATTACAGCACATGTATAGCAGCACTATAGTATATGGCTGTACATTACAGCACATGTATAGCAGTGCTGTGGTATAAGGCAGTACATTACAGCACATGTATAGCAGTGCTATAGTATATGGCAGTACATTACAGCACATGTATAGCAGCACTATAGTATATGGCGGTACATTACAGTACATGTATAGCAGCACTATAGTATATGACGGTACATTATAGTACATGTATAGCAGCACTATAGTATATGGTGGTACATTACAGTACATGTATAGCAGCACTATAGTATATGGCAGTACATTACAGCACATGTATAGCAGCACTATAGTATATGGCTGTACATTACGGCACATGCATAGCAGCACTATAGCATATGGTGATACATTACAGTTCATGTATAGCAGCGCTATAGTATATGGCAGTACATTATAGCACATGTATAGCAGCGCTATAGTATATGGCGGTACATTACAGTACATGTATAGCAGCGCTATAGTATATGGCGGTACATTACAGTACATGTATAGAAGCGCTATGGTATATGGCGGTACATTATAGTACATGTATAGCAGCGCTATGGTATATGGTGGTACATTACAGCACATGTATAGCAGCGCTATGGTATATCGCAGCACATTATAGTACATGTATAGCAGCACTATGGTATATGGCGATACTCCACTCCCTGCGGCCCCCGCTCCTCCTCCGTAAAAGTAAAAAAATCCTCAGTGAGGATACTCACCTGTCCGCTGGCTTGCTCCACCTCCGTCTTCTAGGTCCTACAGGCCTTTAGGACCTATCGTTGCCTGGGAAACCTTTCAGCTGATCAGTCACATGACCGCTAACTGTCGGGGGGCAGGATGGAGCAGGGGGGCCGGATGGTGATGGGGGGGCAGAATGGTGGGGGGGGCAAGATGGTGGTGGGGGGGGCAGGATTGAGCAAGCGGGGCAGGATGGAGCCGAAGGTGCAGGATGGAGCTGGGGGGGGGGGGCAGGGTGGAAGTGGGGGAGGGGCAGGATGGAGGCGGGGGCAGGATGGAGTGAGTGGGGCAGGATGGATGCGGGGGGGCAGGATGGATGCGGGGGGGCAGGATGGATGCGGGGGGGCAGGATGGCTGCGAGGGGGGCAGGATGGATGGATGCGGGGGGGCAGGATGGATGCAGGGGAACAGGATGGATGCGGGGGGGCAGGATGGATGTGGGGGGAGACAGGATGGAGCTGGTGGAGCTGGATGGAGGTAGAGGGGGCAGGATGGAGCTGGCAGGGCATGGAGCCAGGGGTGCAGGATGGAGGCAGGGGGGCAGGATGGATCTGGCAGGGCATGGTGCCAGGTGAGCAGGATGGAGCCAGGAAACCGGATGGTGGCGGGGGGCAGGATGGAGTCGGCGGGGAGGCAGGATGGCAGTGGGGGGCAGGATGGTCACGGGGTGCAGGACGGTGGCGGGGGGCAGGATGGAGCCTGGGGAGCAGGATGGTCACGGGGTGCAGGACGGTGGCGGGGGGCAGGATGGAGCCGGGGGAACAGGATGGATGTGGCCGGGCAGGATGGATGCGGGGGGGGCAGGATAGATGCCGGGGGGGCAGAATGGATGCGAGGGTGGGCAGGATGCATGCGGGGGGGCAGGATGGATGCGAGGGTGGGCAGGATGCATGCGGGGGGGCAGGATGGAGCGTGCGGCGCAGGATGGAGTGAGATGGCCAGGATTGAGCGAGCGGGGCAGGACAGAGCGAGCGGGGCAGGAAGGAGCGAGCGGGGCAGGATGGAGCCGGGGGGGGACAGGATGGAGCAGGGGGTGGGATGGAGCCAAGAAGGGTGGCAGGATGGAGCCGGAAAGGGGGGCAGCATGGAGCCGGGAAGGGGGGCAGGATGGAGCCAGAAAGGGGGGTAGGATGGAGTCGGGGGGGCAAGATGGAGCCAGTGGGAGGGTAGGATGGAGTCGGGGGGCAGGATGGAGCCGGGGGGAGGGCAGGATGGAGCCGGGAAGGGGGGAGCAGGATGGAGGTTGGAAGGGGGGCAGGATGGCTGCGGGGGGGCAGGTTGGTGCTGGGGGGCAGGATTGCTGCGGGGGTGGGCAGGATGGCTGTGGGGGTGCAGGATCCCCCTCACCCCTTCTGTTTTCACTTGCAGCATCGTAGTGTGTACAGCGACATGTGACAGGGCGGGCTGTGTGACATCACATCAGCCCGTCCTGTCACATGACAGCTATACAGGGAGGATACGGGTGAGGACAGCGGGAGGCGTGGAGGGAGGCTGGGAGGCAGGAAGGCGAGGAGGGAGGCAGGGAGGCAGGAAGGCGAGCAGGGAGGCAGGAAGGCGAGGAGGGAGGCAGGAAGTCGAGGAGGGAGGCAGGAAGGCGAGGAGTGAGGCAGGGAGGCAGGGAGGCGAGGAGGTGAGGAGGGAGGCAGCGGGTACCGGTGCTGGGTGTCGCCACGGCCGTACACGTAGCCTGGCGCCAGCGACGCTGTACGTCGCTGTTGCCAGGTTACAGCTACTGTATAATCTTCTCATTTTAAATGCGCGCAGCGTTTTGCATACGCGACGCTCTTTGGGTGCCGCTGCTAGCGGCAGCCAATGAGCACTGGCGCGTGATTTCGGCATCGGACAGACACGATTAGGAGATTATATAGCAGATAATGTAGAGCAAGTGATTATAATAAACTTTCAAAATACTTTCACAAGTGAAATCCGGAAGAAAACGTTTCAAAATCCCTCCAGACAATGTCCCCACTAGGTTGTTTCTAATCCTGACATATGCTGGTTGTCAGGGAAACCTGTCTTCAGCTCCACACATGAATACCTCCAAATAAGGGTGGGGGAAGCCTACACAGCTCATCAGAGTCTCAGGTTACCTTAGGCAGGAACAGTGCTGAGCTCAGGCTGTAAGAACACAGCTCCTATGATCTCTCTCCATTCACATTGTTTTGCTCTGCGCAATCAGCTGATGGCCTCCACACAGCTTCTCATCTGACAACACAGAGCAGAGTCAATGTGAATGGAGAGAGATCACAGGAGCTGTGTGCTGACAGTCTGAGCTCATTACTGTCTCTGCCTGTAACCTGAGACTCTGATAAAGCTGTATTTGGAGCACTGTGGAGGCCCTGCCCCCCACCCCCTTATATGGGTTTATTCACGTGTGGAGCTGAAGACAGATTTCCCTGACAACCAGAATATGTCAGGTTTAGAAATAGCCTAGTGGGGACATCAACTGGAAGTTTTTTTAAAGGTTTCCTTCCAGTTTATGCTTATGAATAATAACTTAAAGTTTATTATAATCAATTGCTCTACATTATTATTAAATAAAAATGTAAACAGAGGTTACACTTTAACCCTCACTGGAGCATTCTGTTTTCAGTTATAGGGGTGGCGCGGGTTCAGCCACCTCTCTATGTATGGCAAGATATGCCTGTAACCACACTCCCTTACTGACTGACAGCAGTTTCTACTGCAGAGCGCCTGTCAGTCAGTACAGGGGGGTGGGGGGCATGATTATAGATGCCGCTCTCCATACACACAGAGATGACTAAACTTGTGCTAACACCTCCCCTATGAATGAAACCAGAATGCTGACAGGAGGATTAAACCTCTTTTTCTCCTGGCAGCGGGGTTCAATGTGCAGGTTCTGGGCAGATTTCAAACCCTATTAGCCTGCAGATGTATCTGCAGGTTAATAGCTTTTTTATGTGTAACAGGTTCCCGTTAATTTACTATGTTTTATGTCAGATGATTAAGAAACTGTCACTAGCCATAACTATCAAAATATTTTACCTCATGTAAATCCTTTTGTTCTCATGAATCTGGCATTCATTTTCTTTTGTTGCTATTCTTCTCCATTCCTGAGACATGGCTCGATCTCCCCTATATATGAGTTTTGTATTTTTAGACAACTGGGAGTGGTCTTTAGTATGCTCACAGAGAAAAATTGAGGATTTAGTTACAAATATTCCATGAACATACAGGAAGAATGGGACTTATTTTAGAAATGGAGATGTTCAGAAATAAAAAAGAAACTAAAACCAGATTTAGGAGAGCAGTAGCTAAAATGTAGATATTGTTGACAAATGATAGGTCATCTTTAACACAATTTCAGACTTTGCGGTTCAATTAATACTATATTCCTATGAGTACATGAAAGCTCGCTTTTGAATACTGCATGCAGTCTTAATAAAGTTGACCATGCTAGCCCATTGAAAATAATAATCCGAGAGATATAGATCTGAAGGCTCAAAATCAGTAATATATGTCAGTTATACAACTTTATAATGGAAACCTGCACTAATAGGAATGCTAAACCCTTAACCTGCTACCCTCACGTGTCGATATAGAGTTTACTGACCTGTTCTCACCACTGTAGATCCAGCGATGGCCGCTCTGGTGGTCTGTGCAGGCCACTGTAAGTGATGTTGTGGCACCCCTGAGGGTCCAGTCACCACAGAGATACTGCACCTCAGCCATAGCTGTGGTACCCCACTCTCAGGTAAGGAGGGGACACCACCCAGCACCCAGACACCCACACCAGACACAATACCACCCAGTTCCTGGGGTTCGAGGGGACCCTGTTCAGGGAGGGTCCCATCACAGGCTGGAAGGGGAACAGGTAGAGGGTGTGGGAGGAGAAAGTTGTGAGGGGAACCCAGGAAGTAGAAAGGAGCAGGGAGAACGGAGGAGACCCGGTGATGGGCAGATGTGTGTGACCGAGGTCCTGTGAACTGCAGCAGGAGGAGCTCATCCCAGGGCAGGAAGAGAGGAGCAGACAGACAGAGGAGTCAGTGAGGGCTCCAGAGACTGAGAAGGGGTCCCAGGGGCACGGGATGTGAGTGATCCACCCATGGCGCTTGTATCCACATTGACCATGATCGGAGTCGGTTGGAGGGATCGGGCTGCAGAAGGGGGACCGGCCCCAGATTAGTGGAATGACAGAAGGATTTTACTAGTAAACCGGGGAATGAGGTATCTTTTCATGTGCCACGGTCCAACACCACATTAATTTGCTGGAAAAGTAGCCACATAGGGTCAAGTGGACTAGGAGGACGTCGCCCGACAAGACCCGGGGGCCACTGGATCGGGACACTAAATGTGAGGCACGGGGCGGAAGGGCAAGAGCCAGCACAGAGTGTCGACCAGAGAGAGGAACTCAAGAAAGGGGTACGGGAAAAAGTGTCACCGAATTACCCGAGAGTTGACTGGAGTCCGAACCCGGAGAACACAGCACTTCGTGGACCGCTAAAACTACCTGGAGGTGTACTGAAACTGTGAGTAAAATCAAAAGACGGCAACTAGCCGTGTCCTCCAAGTCATTTACGATGCCGTTGCCCCTACAACAACTTTATAAACTGCCCTAGGGTCCTCTGCTCTACCCGTGGAGAGCAGAACCACCTGAGCTGCATTACAAATAGTCCCAGAGGATCTGTACTGCAGTGTCGGCCATCCATCCCAATTGCTGAAACCCAGAGGTGGCATCACTAATTCATTTCCCATGTCAACTATCCCCCATTTATTGAAACAACCAGGACCACGGAACTGGGTTATGACTCCGTGACCTCCCCAAAGAACTCCCAACTAAGTTCCAAGTACCCCACGGTCCTGGTGGGCGTGTCAATGTCACTGTTCTGCTGTCACAGGGCCCATAGGCCTGTGATTGGCTGCAGCGGTAAGGTGACTACAATGTAAGGTAAGGTCTGATTCCTCTGTCTAGTCACCTGACTACTGCAGCCAATCAAAAGCCTCAGGAGTGATGATAACACATGAGTATATCTGAATTTGGTATTCCCATCCCATCTTTGCCCCTGATAATGTCTTTGTTAAGGCTGGACAATACCTTGAACCCTTTTTACCACTTCACTCTTTTCAATGTCTTTAGGCTGATTTCACACAACTAAAACCAAACTCACAGTCTGTTCCTATGTGTCTGTGTGGCATGTTTGCAATATATGTTTAGAAAATATTACATATAAAAAGAATATATATTGTCCTGTTGCATTCCAATATGAATACGAGTAGAGTATTGGTTTCTGGCCTGTCTTCACCCTGCATCCATGAGGTATATTTATACAGGATCAGGTTTTAAATTAGTTAGATAGGACCATTCTGATAAGGGTTACCGTGGCGAGGTGGAATGGCTTACATATATTTTTTGCAAAAAACGTAGGTTTTCAGTTTTGCCATATTTGTTTTATTTTTGAATGATAGATTAAACAGAGATACAAAAAAATGTTCACAGGTTGGGTTATTTTTTTTATACCATAACCCTGTTTTTCTCTTTTCCATGACCTTTCTGGTGTGTTCCTTGGTTTTCATAACGCTGCTTGATAGCTAATGTTCTCAAACAAACCTCTGAGGCTTTCACAAAACAGCTGTAGTTATACCATGAATAAATTACACACAGGTGGACTACATTTACTAATTAGGTGACTTCTGGAAGCAATTGGTCATTCAGGATTTTATTTATCAGAGGGCTGACTACAAATACACCTCATTATTTTCAGATTCATATTTTTAAATTATTTAGTGCATCATGTATGATTTCATTTTTTTTTTCTAACAGCCTTCAGCTCGATCTTGAGTCGTTGCAACTTGATGGATGAATGATCGGTAGGAAGATCACTCTTGAGCAAGTCTCAAAGGGTCATTCAGGTTTTTTTCCACCATTATTTTGATTGTATTACGCCAGGGGTCTCAAACTCCAGGCCTAGAGGGCCGCACACAGTCCAGGTTTTCAGGATTTCCTTAGAATTTGACAGTTGGTCACTTGATTACCAACTGTCAAATCCTATGGAAATCCTGAAAACCTGCACTGTGTGTGGCCCTCGAGGCCTGGAGTTTGAGACCCTGTATTACGCCATAAGGTTGCCAGTCTTCCTATTTGTCTAGTTCCTTCTATTCTCCTGACCATTATGTCATTCTCGAGTCATTGCTCTCTTCGTATGATGTGACCAAATTATGCATGTCGTAGTTTGGTGATCCTTGCTTCGAGTGACATGTCTAAAGCCAGGGCCACACTTGCATCTGCAATCCAGTTACTGGATCCAGTTTTTTCATTTTGAGATGTTGAAAAACGCATGTGTTAACGCATCCATAGACTCCAATGCAAAAACGCATTGCAAAAGTGTGCAAAAGTGCAATCCGTTTAATGCATTGCGTTTTTGAGAAATCCGTTTTCAATAGGGTCTGCAATGTCTTTTGTTGCATTTTCAAAAATGCATGTGTTTTTGTAACATGGGGGTCTAAGGGAAACGCATGCGTTAATGCATGGTACATATAGATACCATGCATTAACGCATGCTTTAATGCAAGGGCTAAAAATACCTCCAAATTGACAAGGAACAAAACTGGATCCATTAACGGATGCAGGCTCCCAAGTGTGGCCCTAGCCTAACTTGATTTGTTTAAAAATGGATTTGTTTATTCTTCTTACCATCCATGGTATTGATTTCATCCTTCTCCAGTACTACATTTCGAAGGCTTCGATTCTTCTTCTTTCTTCTTTCTTTATTCTCTGAGTTTCTCATCTGTATGTTACAACAGAAAAGACTAGACTATGCACAAGCTGTGTCTTCATTGCCAATGAAATGTACCTCAATTTGAAGACCTAGTACAATGACTTCATTTTTGATTTGCCCATTGCTATTCAAATATTGAAATTGGGTGTTGTTAATGCAACTTGAGTGATCATTGATACAAGTAGGCTGAAGTCCTTTACAACTTCCAGTTCATTGCATACCATCTCAAAAGTGTTCAGTCGTACCTAACGGTTCTCAATATCTTTGCCTTCTTTGTGTCGAGTAGCAGTGCCATGTTCGAGTTTTGCATCTTGACACTCTGTAATGAAACCTTAATTCCATCTACACTTGTTGCTATTAGTGTTGTATATAAGTTATTTTAAAGGATAAGAGCATTTGTGTTATATACTGTGTCAGTGGCGGACCTATAGCCTGCCGGGCTCTGGTGCAGCAGTTGAGGAGTGGGGGGGAGCATGTGGGGGGTGCTGGCGGTCGTAGCTGGGGAGCGGGGGGTTTGGCTGGCAGTTATAGGTGAAGCGGCTCCTACCTGCACCGAGCCGCGCATTCCAGGTCTGGGAGCCGGGGCGGCAGAGGAGAGGTGGGGCGGGATCAGCCAAGGGAAGCAGGAAGCTTCCCTCAGTTAACCTCCTCTCCTCTGACACAAGGTCACGGGGGGCGGCTGCAGAGCCCCCTACAGGAGCTTGAGGGGCCCCCTAGCCGGTTGGGGCCCTGGTGCAGCTGAACCAGCTGCACTACAGTAGGTCCGCCCCTGTACTGTGTATTAAAATACAGAAGCCCTCTGGGTCTTTCTCCCAGTAACATATGCATCCACCCTGCATTGAGATGATCCCCAGTATGTGCCGAGATCGTCAGAAAAGTACTTGCTGTTATTCTATATCATGTCCATCTTCTGCTTATGGGGGCAACTCTATTATTCTGATACAACTCTGTTGTCAGCATACTTGGAAGCAAAAGTTTGGTAAAGATGGAGGGATGACTTTATACATAAGATCTGAGGTCACCCGAGCATCTCCATTGCAGCTGTACAGTGAAGAACATAAAAATATATCACTTCCATTAAAACTCCCCATAAGCAGGAAGCGTTAAAATCTCATCCCCGTACTGGTTGGACTTACAGAGTGATCAATATGCTGCCATATATGTTGAGAGAAAATCTATCATAACAAAAATGCTTTGCTCTGGGTTTATGAGTGTTATAAAGAAGAACAAACCGGTTGTAGCCAAATATGAGCAAACCAATTCACACCATTTTGAATTTCAAATAAATATTGCTGCAAAGGAAAATTTATATTCCTCCAAGTCATAGAAAATCCTAGCACCTGGATACCATCCACAACGAGGAGAAAGTCAAGAAACGCTGATGAATCTGAAAATACATATAGTGTGCCATAAACTGCGTATTGATCAAGGAGATTATCCCGAACCTTCTGTTTACTCGATTTCATGCCCTCACTTAAAGAAATAAATACATTTTATTATCACAATAGACGGAATTAGAATTAGGGCTTATTTTGCATGACGCAGATCAGAAATGTAACTCCATGCACCTCCAATTTTACACAGAGGAACACAGAATTAATGGATTGCATGCTGTGCGGCTCTGCATTACAAAGGCATCCCATAGAAGATTCTAAAGTGTCTACAGTTTGGTAAACTCTACTAAGGCCTCATTCAGACAGAGCATTTGTGTCACATTTTTGTTGATCTGTTTTTGATGCAGATTCTGCACCAAAAATGTATCCTCATTTTTTGCAGAAAAGCATTGCAAACGCATCATCCATTTGTGTTGCTTTTTTGCTCGATTTTCGGGGGGCACAGATAAACACACAAACACATAGACATACACACACTTTATTATCCTCCCAGCGATCCAAGGTGAGCTCCAGCGATGTCTTCCTTCCGGGCATCGACAGGACCTGTGAGTAGCATGTGCTTACAGGACCTGACACCATGTGGCTCTCCGGCTGAATCACATGTGCAGATCCTTTCAGTACCGAACCCGCAGGTCCTGCCGATGCCTGGAAGGAAGACATCGCTAGGGATCACAATGGGATCATGGGGAGGGTAAGTAATGGAGCGCTGATGGTGTGGAAAGCGCAGCAGAAGAACGGACAACTAATTGAAACTCATTATTTTCTGGGTACGCTTTCTGCACCACTAATGCAGATTCCATAGGGCATCAGTTACACAAGCAAGCATGATGCGGAGTGCAACCTATTGATCACGCCATACTATTAGGCTACATTCAGACATGTTTTTGATGTGTTTTTTTGATGATCCATTTTTGCAGTGCAGTGAAACGGATCAATTTCTGATCTTCCCAGCAAAGTCAATAAGTTTTCAAGATTTGTCATTTAGACACAACTTTTTGGAGTATGCGTTTTTTTCTTTCAAAAATAGATCCTTAGAATGAGCATGTCAATTTGTGTGGGGTTTTTCTGATCCACTTTTTTCATTGAAACTATTGTCTATGGGCTTAAAAAAGTGGATCCTCACAAAGGGCATTAAAAACACATCAAAAAGAGGTGATCCATTTTTTTTATGTGTTTTTTTTGAAAAGCTGATCCAGACTTTCAGCTGAAAAGCAGATTCTAAAAAAACCATCAAAAACGTTGTGTCTGAATGTAGCATTAGGCCAGGCAGGCTGCCCAGCACTCTATTTACTATATGCATCACACAGGACAGATGACCCAAAGGGTGCAGCTGCTTCCTGCATAAAGATAAAAAATATGCAAAAAAATGAATGACAATGGAGGTTGTGGAGACATGGAGGTCAGTGAGTGCTCTCGTCCTCTGGCCCGGCCGCCTTTAGAAAGACAGCATGGACCAGGGCTCATCCCAACTCGAGCTCCTTTACCATGGGCGGAACACTACTCAGACAACACAGGGTGAGAGAACCACAATATTAAGGCTTTATTGGATCCCCAAACAGGTAACGGCATATAACACATAACCAAACAAAACACAAAATATAGCAGGCAACAGAGTCTCATGCTCCGCTGGCTCATCAGAGAACTACAAGTGTCTACTCTGGCCAGGTGACTGAACTGTCCCAACCTGAGTTTCTTCCTTATGTAGTCTTTGATGTCCCAGCCGAATACTAGCACTCGATGCTGCAGTCCATGTAGCAATATAATCCAGGTTCTGATCCCCTTGGTTGGCACTGAAGTGCCTAGGCCTCGGGTTATGGCCTGCCAATCGAATCCACAGATCCTAGATCGGTGCCATGTAGCATGCCATCCCTGATAAATGAACAGTCCTCCTTATGTACCCCCGAGCACTCACTGCAGACTATTGGGGACTTCATAATTGGTAGAAAAACACTGTGCTCTCATTGACTAGATTTCAAGCATACATAATATCTCTAGGAGTAATGCATCTCTGGCAAAGGTGATAAAGAGACAGGTAATTTACATATAATCAGCAATACACATCTTTGGATAATAGAAGGCTTGTATACTTAAATATCATTGAGTCTCTGACCTTTTGTGACAAAGGGGTAAGAAACTTACAGAAGTAAACATAAACTCTAAACACTATCAGACTCATAAGTCTTGTAGAAACAATGAGTGGCTAATCACATGTTAATAAACAAAATATCATCATGTCTGGCTAAATTTAAGAAACTTAACCCATGCTATGCATTGAAAGAGTCATCATATTCCTCACCCTTCTTAAATAGCCAGACTTGGCAGCCAGATGTGACAAATCTCTGATCATCCTTCACCTCTTGGCGACATTGTCTATTTTAACGGTGAGGTCAGCAATCGAGGCTTCAATCTATACACTTCCACAGATTACCTCCCCCAGGATGGACAGACATGCTGTGGACAAGCACTAAAACACGCTCCCGTAATCTTCTTGCTATCAATCTCCCCCCAGTCAATGGCCAAAGTCTGGTTAGGAGTACTCCCTGTTGATGGCTCAGAGGAAAATGATGGGGGCTGGGAACATGGGTTATCCTTGGAAGGAGTGGCAGCAAGATCATAATCAATGTGCTGCTTGGCTTCTGGGATGTGGGTGATGGCTGTGATAAACTGGCTGGATAGTCCTTGTCCTAGGTCCGCTTGCAAAGTAACTAATGTGGGGAGGCCATCCATGAGCCTCAATTCGACTTCCTCCAGGTTAGCCACTGAAACAGCAGGTGTGGCAAGGCTGTCCAAACTCCCACATCAACCTCTTCCTGGTCAGTGTCCACAATAGGAGGCATGGGATGCTGTCTATAAGCTCCACATTGACCACTTCCTGGTTAGTTCGCAAAGCAACAGGGATGGGGATGCTGTCCATAAACTCCAACTCACCCTCTCAGTCTTCACAATAAATGAAATAGAAATAAAGCACAATAAAATGAAAATTGAGAGATTTAGCTTCAACACTGGTGCCTCACCTATCCCTCCATCTTGCTGTAACCTTGGTCCAGAGACATACCATCCCAGCTGGTTTTTAATTGCATCCACAGGCATTTAAACCCAATCCAGCAATAGTATACCGCATATAGTGTCAGAGTAGGACCTGGTAAGATGAGAGCACTTTGGTGTAGCTACCAGGCTCTTTGCAGTGGTGCCAGTGTTAAAGCTAAGTCTCTCAATTGTCATTATTCCAGTACAGTATTTACTGTGTTCCTTTTCCATATACACATTGTCTTAGCTCTGCTTTTCATTAGCCATTATGCTCATTCATACTAATGTAGCAAATCCCCTTTCTTAGCATATGCTTTTTTTTGCTTGCAACTTTACATTTAGGTGATGCCAGTCCTTATTTAATATATAATTCTCCTCTGTTGAGGCTTCATACCCAATATGGTCAACAATTCCTTGGCTCAGGTTACTTGGGGACCGGTTTGTTTCCAGATTGTCACTGGATCATTGATGTGGCACACAGTAAATATCCTCTGGGTCACTCTTGACAGGTTTCTCTTCATCCTCCATATCATTCTGGGCATGTCATTGGACCAATTTGAGGATCAAATCTGTCTTGGTGTCCCTTAATTCGAGTTGTCGAAACTGACACAGCTCCTGCAGTAGCAGTTTCTTGTGGTGGTAACATATCCACTCTGGTCCTCGTCCCATAGCTGGACTGATGTGGTTGAACATGGCAGCATCCGAAACCTGTATGCCTAACCTATGGCCTGCTGAGTATGCTTATATGCCTCCCTGGTTGTTGAGCCCTTGGACGGTGTCCTTGAACACCAATCCTCTGCAGCTCCCCTGGATAAACCAGGCTGAGCAGTATTCCTCCACTGCCACAAATTGTGGAGACACGGGGGTTAGTTGGTGCTCTTGTCCGCTGGCCCAGACACCTTTAGAAAGACAACACGGACCAGGGCTCATCCCAACTGAACACTGAGTTCCTTAACCTTGGGCGGAACACTACTCAGACAACACAGGGTGAGGGAACCACAATATTAAGGCTTTATTGGATCCCCAAACAGTTAACAGCATATAACACATAACCACACAAAGCACAGTATATAGCAGGCAACAGAGTCTCACTCTCCGCTGACTTACCAGGGAATTACAAGGTTCTGCTGTGGCCAGGTGGCTGAACTGTCCCAACCTGGATTTCTTCCTTATGTAGTCTTTATATCCCAGCCAAATCCTAGCATTCGATGCTGAAGTCCATGTAGTAATATAATCCAGGTTCTGATCCCCTTGGTTGGCACCAAAGTGCCTAGGCCTTGGGTTATGTCATGCCAATCGAATCCGCAAATCCTAGATCAACTCCATGTAGCATGTCATCCCTGGTAAATGAACAGTCCTCCTTATATACCCCCGAGCACTCAATTCAGACTATTGGGGACATGATTAGTAGCATAAGACTATGCTCTCATTGGCTAGATTTCAAGCATACATAATATCTCTAGGAGTAATGCATCTCTAAAAAGGGGAATAAGAGAAGGGTAATTTACAAACAATCAGCAATACACATCTTTGGACAATAGAAGGCTTGCATACTTAATATTGAATTGTCACTGAGTCTCTGACCTTCTGTGACAAAGGGGTGAGATAATTACACAAGTAAGCATAAATTCTAAACACAATCAGACTCATTATAGTCTTGAAGAAACAATGAGTGGCTTTTCACAGGTTAATAAACAAAATATCATCATGTCAGGCTAAATTTAAGAAACTTAACCCATGCTATGCATTGAAAGAGTCCATGTCGTCACAGAGGTGTTGTTGAATATTTTGACCAAAGCATTCAAGCTTGTGACCCACGACAAGGGTCTTCATGCTTACGAGACTCTAACACTATATTCAGGAAAAAGCACTACATAGACATAAATTCAAAAAAATTACCAAAAACAGCAAAAAAGTCTGATATCCATTGCATTTAGCAGGACACAACGGGACCCAGAACAGATCAAAAACATCCAGTGTGAACAAAGCGTTATTCATACAATTGTACTTTCCATGAAAAATTCGTCAGCCTTACTACACAACACCAATATTGTTTATATGTGTATTAGTGCCAAAGGTTTCATAATATTTAGCAAAGAAGAAAAAAGCTGGGCAATCACTTGCTAGCTGACAACACACTAAGATTGTGAGTGAACACCGCCCAAAGCTGGCACGGGAACACCATGAGCTGTATAAGTAATTACTCAGCAATTTTTAAGGCAGGAATAGCAGAATTATTATGAGAAGCATAGAAGTAAAGATTGGATCAAATGAGGCAAAGAAAATGCATGTATTAACCCCTTAATGACGGAGCCAATTTCCACCTTAATGACCAGACCATTTTTGTAATTCTGACCGGTGTCCCTTTATGAGGTAATAAATCTGGAACGCTTCAACGGATCCTAGTGATTCAGAGACTGTTTTTTCATGACATATTGGGCTTCATGTTAGTGGTAAATTCAGGTCGATAATTTTTGCGTTTATTTGTAAAAAATAAAAATATGGTGAAAATGTAAAAAATTTTGCAATTTTATTCCATTAAATCAGAGATTTATGTGACACAAAATAGTTAATAAATAACATTTCCCACATGTCTACTTCACATCAGCACAATTTTGTGGAAAAAAAAATTTTTGGTTAGGACGTTATAAGGGTTCAAAGTTCATCAGCAAATTCTCATTTTTCCAGCAAAATTTACAAGACCTTTTTTTTTAGTGACCACATCACATTTGAAGTCCCTTTGAGGGGTGTACATGACAGAAAAACCCAAGAGTGACCCCATTCCAAAAACTGCACCCCTCAAGCTACTCAAAACTACATTCAAGAAGATTATTAACCCTTCAGGTGCTTCACAGGAATTGAAGCAAAGTGGAAACAAAAAATGGACATTTTAATTTTTCCAACAAAAATGTTCTTTTAGCCTCAATGTTTTCATTTTCACATGGGCAACAGGATAAAATGCATCCTAAAATTTGTTGGGCACTTTCTACTGAGTACACAGATACCTCATATGTGGTCATAAACCACTGTTTGGGCGCATGGCGGGGCTCAGAAGGGAAGGAGCACAATTTGACTTTTGGAGCTAATTTTCTATTCAAAAAGTCAAATGGCGCTCCTTCCCTTTTGAGCTCTGCCGTGCGCCCAAACAATGGTTTATGATCACATATGAGGTATCGGTGTACTCAGGTGAAATTTCCCAACACATTTTAGGATGTATTTTATCCTGTTGCTCATATGAAAATGAAAAAAATTGAGGACAAAAGAACATTTTTGGGAAAAAAAAGTACTTTTTCATGTTTAGGGATCAATTTGTGAAATACCTGGGGGTTCAAAGTGCTCCTTATGCATCTAGATAAGTTCTTTGGGGGCTCTAGTCTCCAAAATGGGGTCACTTGTGTGGGAGCTCTAATATTTAGGCACACAGGGGCTCTCCATACGCGACATGGTGTCCGCTAACAATTTGAATTGTTAGTGGACACCATGTTGTGTATGGAGAGCCCCTGTGTGCCTAAACATTGGAGCTCCCCCACAAGTGACCCCATTTTGGAAACTAGACCCCCCAAGGAACGTATCAAGATGCATAGTGAGCACTTTGATTCCCCAGGTGCTTCACAAACTGATCCATAAAAATGAAAAAGTACCTTTTTATCACAAAAATCTTTTTTTTTCCTTTTTATGGACTAATTTGTGAAGCACCTGGGGTTGAAAGTGCTCACTATACATCCAGATAAGTTCCCCATTTTGGAAACTAGACACCTCAAAGATTATATCTAGGGGTATAGTGAGCATTTAGAACCTACAGCTACTTCACAGAATTTGATAACATCATATTGAACATTTTCTTTTTTTCACACAAGTTCTCACTTTTAGGGCATGTGCACAAGATCTGGAGACACTGTGTCCTGGTCATCTCCTCTCTTGCATTTTTTTTTATTATATCTTTATTAAATTAAAATGAAAAATGACGTGGGGCTTCGCCATATTTTTGGTTCCTGGCTGGAAACAAAAAATATAGGGAAGCCCTTTTTTTTAAAATTATTTCATGAAATAATTAAAAAAAAAAACAGCGTGGGCTTCGCCATGTTTTTGGGCCAGCCAGGTACAACTAAGCAGCTGGGGGCTGGAATCCTCAGCAAAGAGAGGCCCAAGCTATCTGGGCCCCCCCCCCCCCCCGCTGCGAACTACAGTCCAAAGCTGCCCCAGAAAATGGCGCATTCATAGAAGTGCCATTTTCTGGCGCTGTATCCAGCTCTTCCAGCTGCCGTGTAGCAGTGACAGACTGCTTAATAAGGGGTTAATGCCAGCTTTTTGGAAGCTGGCACTAAGCCTTAGATTCTTAATGTCTGGCCAATATTAGACTAGGCCATTAGGAATCCCTAATAAATTGTAAACAAAGAAAAATATTTTTATTAGAAAAAAAACACAGACACTACTTAGACCCCATCTTTATTATTCTTTGACATCCAACGTAGTCCAGTGGGAAGGTCCGACGTAGTCTAATGGAAAGGTCCGACGTAGTCCAGTGGGAGGTCCCGCGATGATTTCCAGTCTTTTCCAGCATATGGGGGTGTCCCCCATATGCTATAAAAGCTGGCATTCTTCCTGTAGAATGACAGGTCATGACCTCAGTAGGGTGATGGCAGGTCCTGATCCTTGGCTCATAAAGCGTCAATTGTGATCCCATCATGGGATCACAATTGACCCTTTGTGAACCAAGGATCTTGAGCTGCAATGATCTTATTTCTCATAGTCTGGGAGTTCTTCATGTGGGTTTTAGCAAACTTTATGTGGACTTTTATATGTCTAGTCCTGAGGAGAGGCTTCCATGGGGCCACTCTGCCACTCTGCCATAAAGGCCTGACTTGTGGAGAGCAGCAGTGATAGTTGACTTTGTGGAACTTTCTCACATCTTCCTAGTGTATCTCTGGAGCTCAGCCACAGTGATCTTGGGGTTCTTCTTTACCTCTCTCACCAAGGCTCTTCTCCCACGATTGTTCAGTTTGGCTGGACAGCCAGGTCTAGGAAAACCAAAACGTCTGCCATTTAAGGATCATGGAGGCCACTGTGCTCTTAGGAACCGTGAGTAATGCAGAAATTCTTTTGTAACCTTCGCCAGATCTCTGCCTTCCAACAATTCTGTCTCTGAGCTCCTTGGGCAGTTCCTTTGACTGCATGATTTTCATTTGGTCTGACATGCACTGTGATCTTTTAGGTCTTATATAGATAGGTGTGTGCCTTTCCAAATCAAGTCCTATCAGTTTAATTAGCCCCTTTACGACTAATGACGAGTATACTCGTCATGAAAAGATGTCAGTTCCCGCATCATGAGGAGTATACTCGTCATGGCTTTGAACTGTCACTGCTTCTAAACGAACAGTGACAGTTCAATTCTAAAAGCTGACAGTGACAGCCAAGGGTTAGGGGAAGAGGTGTGGGGACCCTTGTTAACCCCTTCACCCCCCCCCTCCCCAATCATACTTACCATGAACTAATGCTCCAGCTCCCCCTGTGTCCTGTCCCCGCCCCCTGTGTCCAGAGCCCCCTGTGTCCTGTAGCCCCCCCTGTGTCCAGAGCCCCCTGTGTCCTGTCCCCGTCCCCTGTGCAGTCCCTCTTGTGTCCTGTCCCCGCCCCCTGTGTCCTGTCCCCGTCCCCTATGCAGCTCCCCCTGTGTCCTGTCCCCGCCCCCTGTGTCCAGAGCCCCCTGTGTCCTGTAGCCCCCCCCTGTGCCCCGAGCCCCCTGTGTCCTGTCCCCGTCCCCTGTGCAGCCCCTCCTGTGTCCTGTCCATCCCCGCCCTCCACCTTGCATACTTTGTCTGCCGGCGGGCTTATGCGTCCGCCGGCGAAGCTGCAGGGCCCCCTCCTCCTCCCTGCTGGTCCCCAGCCCCCGATCCCCACCCCCGGTCCCCAGCCCCCAGTCCCCAGCTCCCGGTCCCCAGCCCCGCTCACCTATTCCGGCGGGCTGCACGCGCGGTGCACCCGCCCGCACCGTCGGCCTCCTCTGCAGTCTGGTGTGGCCCCTCCTCTTCTCAGGGCTCCTCCTCCTCATCGCTGGGTAAGTATGAATGAATGAATGGATGGATGGCTGGATGGATGGATGGATGGATGGGTGGATGGACGGATGGGTGGATGGGTGAATGGATGGATGGATGTGTGCATGTGTGGATGTGCGTGCTTGGATGTGCGGGCGTGGATGTGCGTGTGTGGATGTGCGTGGATGTGCGTGCGTGGATGTGTGCGTACGTGGATGTGCGTGGATGTGGATGTGCGTGGATGTGTGTGTGGATGTGCTTGGATGTCAGCATGCGTGCGTGGATGTCAGCGTGCGTGAATGTCAGCGTGCGTGGATGTGCATGCGTGGATGTGCGTGCATGGATGTGCCTGCATATATGTGTGCGTGCGTGGATGTGTGCGTATGTGGATGTGTGCGTGGATGTGGATGTGCGTGGATGTGTCTGTGGATGTGCGTGGATGTCAGCATGCGTGCGTGGATTTGTGCGTGCGTGGATGTGTGCATGCGTGGATGTCAGCGTGCGTGGATGTCAGCATGCGTGGATGTGCGTGCGTGGATGTGCGTGCGTGGATGTCAGCGTGCGTGGATGTCAGCGTGCGTGCGTGGATGTGTGCATGCGTGGATGTGCGTGTGTGGATGTGTGTGCGTGGTTGTGTGCGTGCGTGGATGATGGGTGCATAGATGGATGGATGGGTGCAACAAGGGATCAAGTGTCCTCTTGTTATAGTCTCTGGGATCATAGTCATGGTGCACTGTATAACTGATCATTGTCATACAGTGCACCATAACTCTGACCCCTGAGACTGTAAGAAGAGGACACTTGATCCCTTGCTGCAGTCTCTGGATTGAGCAGAGGCGATCGAGCGTCGTGGGACCTTCGTTGTGGACTACGTCGGAGGCGATCGAGCGTCGTGGGACCTTCGTTGTGGACTACGTCGGATCTTTATAATAAAGATGGAGTCCGAATTTTGTTTGTGTTTTTTCTTTTTAAATAAAAAGATTTTTCTATGTGTGTATTTTCTGACTATTTACCAGAGATTCCTAATGGCGGGTCTAACATTGGCCCTATATTATGAATCTCAGGCTTAGTGCCAGCTGCCAATAAAAAGCTGGCACCAGGGCAACTGGAAGAGCATGGGTACAGCGCCAGAAAATGGCGCTTCAATGAATGCGCCATTTTCTGGGGCGGCTGCGGGCTGCAATTCGCAGCATGGGGGGCCCAGAATGCTTGGGCCTTTCCATGCTGAGGATTCCAGACCCCAGCTGCCTAATTGTACCTGGCTGGGCCAAAAATATGGCGGAGCCCTACGTCATTTTTTTTCTAGAATTAGTTCTAGAAATAAAAAAAAATGGGCTTCGCTGTATTTTTGGTTGCAGCCAGGTACAACGAGGCAGCTGGGGGTTGCTGGCAGTCTGTAGCTGCCAAGTTGTACCTGGCTGGACCAAAAATATGGCGGAGCCCTACGCCATTTTTTTTTTTCTAGAATTAGTTCTAGAAATAAAAAAAAATGGGCTTTGCTGTATTTTTGGTTGCAGCCAGGTACAACGAGGCAGCTGGGGGTTGCTGGCAGTCTGTAGCTGCCAAGTTGTACCTGGCTGGACCAAAAATATGGCGGAGCCCTACGTCATTTTTTTTTTTCTAGAATTAGTTCTAGAAATAAAAAAAAATGGGCTTCACTGTATTTTTTGCAGCCAGCCATGTACAACTTGGTAGCTGGCTGACTGGAATCCTCAGCGTGGAGAGATCCAAATGTTGTGGGTCCCCCGTGCTGCAAATTTCAACCCACAGCCACCCAAGAAAATAGCGCATTCATTACAGGCGGCATTTTCTGGTGTTGTACCCCAACTCTACCAGTTGCCCTTGTGCTGGTGGCACACGGGTTCTCCATATGCGACATGGTGTCCGCTAACAATTTCAATAGAAAATTAGCTCCAATTGATAGCGGAAACACATGTCGGGTATGGAGAGACCCTCCCTGTGTGCCTGAACATTGGAGCTCCCCCACAAGTGACCCCATTTTGGAAACTAGACCCCCAAAGGATTATATCTAGATGCATAGTGAGCACTTTGAACCCCAAGGTGCTTCACAAATGGATCCGTAAAAAGGAAAAAAGAAACTTTTTGTGGAAAAAAAAGTGCTTTTTCATTTTTATGGATGAATTTGTGAAGCATCTGGGGGTTCAAAGTGCTCACTATGCATCTAGATACGTTCCTTAGGGGTCTAGTTTCCAAAATGGGGTAACTTGTGGGGGAGCTCCAATGTGGAGACACTCTGGGACCCTCCAAACGCGACATGGTATCCGCTAACAATTTGAATGGAAAATTAGCTCAATTTGTTAGCGGACACCATGTCGTGTTTGGAGGGTCCCTGTGTGTCTCCACATTGGAGCTCCCC
Organism: Allobates femoralis; assembly: GCA_033576535.1. Taxonomy (NCBI): domain Eukaryota; kingdom Metazoa; phylum Chordata; class Amphibia; order Anura; family Aromobatidae; genus Allobates; species Allobates femoralis. The sequence continues at coordinate 95,778,677 of JARQOC010000005.1, forward strand.
CACAAGTGACCCTATTTTGGAAACTAGACCCCCAAAGGAACCTATCTAGATGCATAGTGAGCACTTTGAACCCCCATATGCTTCAGAAATTCATCTGTAAAAATGAAAAAGCACTTTTTTTTTCCACAAATAATTTCTTTTTTCATTATTATGGATCAATTTGTGAAGCATCTGGGGTTCAAAGTGCTCACTATGCATCTAGATATAATCCTTTGGGGGTCTAGTTTCCAAAATGGGGTCACTTGTGGGGGAGCTCCAATGTGGAGACACACAGTGACCCTCCCAACGCGACATGGTATCCGCTAACAAGTTGAGCTCATTTTCCATTCAAATTGTTAGCGGACACCATGTCGCGATGGGAGTGTCCCCGTGTGTCTCCACATTGGAGCTCCCCCATAAGTGACCCCATTATGGAAACTAGACCCCCCAAGGAACGTATCTAGATGCATAGTGAGCAGTTTGAACCCTCAGACGCTTCACAAATTTATCCATAAAAATGAAAAAGCACTTTTTTTTCACCAAAAATTTATTTTTGCCTACATTTTTTCAGTTTCACATGGGCAAAGTGATAAAATACATCCCAAAATTAGTTGGGCAATTGTTCCTGAGCACACCGATACCTTATATGTGGTCATAAACCACTGTTTGGGCGCACGGCAGGGCTCAGAGGTGAAGGAGCGCCATTTCACTTTTTGAACGGAAAATTGGCTCTAAAATTCAAATTGCGCTCCTTCCCTTCTGAGCCCTGCCGTGCGCCCAAACAGTGGTTTATGACCATATATGAGGTATCGGTGTACTCAGGAGAAATTGGCCAACAAATTTTAGGATGCATTTTATCCTGTTGCCCATGTGAAAATGAAAAAATTGAAGCTAAAAGAACATTTTTGTTACAAAAATTAAAATGTCCATTTTTTCCTTCAACTTTATTTTAGTTCCTGTGAAGCACCTGAAGGGTTAATAATCTTCTTGAATGTAGTTTTGAGTAGCTTGAGGGGTGCAGTTTTTGGAATGGTGTCACTTTTGGGTGTTTTTCTGTCATGTACACCCCTCAAAGGGACTTCAAATGTGATGTGGTCAGTAAAAAAATGGTTTTGTAAATTTTGCTGGAAAAATGAGAAATTGCTGATGAACTTTGAACCCTTATAACGTCCTACCAATTTTTCATTTTTCTTCCAAAATTCTGCTGATGTGAAGTAGACATGTGGGAAATGTGATTTATTAACTATTTTGTGGCACATAACTCTCTGGTTTAGTAGAATAAAAATTAAAAATATGAATATTGCTAAATTTTCAAAATGTTTGCCAAATTTTTAATTTTTTCACAAATAAACGCTAAAATTATCAACCTAAATTTAATACTAACATGAAGCCCAATATGTCACGAAAAAACAATCTCAGAATCGCTAGGATCGGTTGTAGCGTTCCAGAGATATTACCTCATAAAGGGAGAGTGGTCAGAATTACAAAAAATGGTCCGGTCATTAGGGTGCAAAGTGACTCGGTCCTTAAGGGGTTAAACACAGCTGGACTCCAATGAAGGAGTAGAACCATCTCAAGGAGGATCACAAGGAAATGGACAGCCTGTGACTTAAATATGAATGTCTGAGGAAAGGGTCTGAATACTTATGACTATGTGATATTTCAGTTTTGCTTTCTTAAAAAAATTTGCAAAAACTTCTACATTTCAGTTTTCTTTCACTCGAGATGGGGTGCAGACTGTACATTAATTAGACAAAAAATTAACTTTTTTGAATTTACCAAATGGCTGCAATGAAACACTTCTTCCTGTACCACTGCTTGAAGAAGTTGTCTTCCAGAAACTGGCAGTAGGTCCAGGTGTTGAGCTTCACTCCATCCTCAACCCAAAAAGGTCCCACAAGTTCATCTTTGATGATAGCAGTCCATGCCAGTACCCCACCTCCACCTTGCTGGCGTCTAAGTCGGAGTGTAGCTCTCTGCCCTTTACTGATCCAGCCTCTGGCCCATCCGTCAAGCCCATGAAGAGTCACTCTCCTTTCATCAGTCCATAAAACCTTTTAAAAATCAGTCTTAAGATATTTCTTGGCCCAGTCTTGACGTTTTATCTTATCTTTCTTGTTCAAAGGTGGTAGTTTTTCAGCCTTCCTTACCTAGGCCATGTCCCTGAGTATAGCACATCTTGTGCTTTTTGATACTCCAGTAACGTAGCAGCTCTGAAATATTGCAAAACTGATGGCAAATGGCATCTTGGCAGCTTCGCGCTTGATTATCCTCAATTCATGGGCAGTTATTTTGCACCTTTTTTGCCCAACACGCTTCTTGCGACCCTGTTGGCTATTTGCCATAAAACGCTAGATTGTTCGGTGATCAAGCTTCAAATGTTTGGCAATTTCAAGATTGCTGCATCCCTCTGCAAGACATCTCACAATTTTGGACTTTTCAGAGCCCGTCAAATCTCTCTTTTGACCCATTATGCCTAAGGAAAGGCATTTTCCTAATAATTAAGCGCACAGTGTAAAAACATTGATACGTTGGAGATCATGGGGGACATACCAGGTTCCCTTTAAGCTCCATATTTGACAATGTTTACTTGAGATCTTAGTTGATATTTCACCTTTATTTTAGTGAAAAAGTTTTCTAAAATAAAACTAAATGATCTATGCCACTCTCTACCGTGGACCCAAACATCAGAGCCCAATAGTTTTCTGTATTTCATATTTAGGTTTCCTGAGTTATTGTGGTTTTATCTGAAGAAGAAGCAAGTTATTGCTTAGAATAATAAAAGAATCACTTTCGCATTTTAACTACTATTGGAGACAGATCCCTGACAGCGTAGCGTATACACCCTATTCTACTAGCGGTTCAATATACCTCTTTGTGGTGGCTGCAGGGGTCGTGAGTACATGCTATCAAAGTTGGTTTTGGCTCTCACAAACCTTCTAAGTGAGCCACAAATTATCATAAATCACCTTATCTCCTTAACGATAAGACCCTATTTGCACCTTTTTCTCTTCCAGTCTGTTGTTATCCAATACTTAGGTTTCTGGTAAAGTTTCCAGCATTTGATTAAAACATATTGAAGATATAGCTTCCCATAAGAATCATGCGGTATTGCCTCTATCCTCCCCATTCTTAGGCGACTTTAGAATACTGCCGACAGTTCCATATTTAACGAGAAGCCCTATTTTACATCATCGTGCCGCTTCACAGCTCTATCTTCAAATTGCCTTTTTATATTTTGATTGCTAAGTGATCAAGTAATTAGAATGAAGCTTGTCAGCCAGAGCCCAATAATTGAGAAAATTATCCTCTTGGTACCTAAATTAGATTTTTTTTTCATTGCATTAATCACAGGCAGAATGAACCTAAACTATATTACTATCCAAGCCAAAAACAAACAAATAACAAATTAGATGTTTCATTAGTTTCTGTAGTTGATCATTTTTTTCCTGGGACAATAATATTGAAAAATTAGTTAATGAATCACGCCAGTTCTTTCTCCATTCCCTTACTGGGGATCACGTATGGGAGTGTAATACATGTAGTTACATACTCACTAGTTGGAGACTTCATCTGTATTCAGCCCCACTTCAGCACCACATAAGGACTTTTGTTAGCCACCAGATCGCAGTGTGTTCTGGAAGTCACTCTCCTCAACACAAGTCTATGGTACTCTAAGCACGGCTAGAGAGCTTTATTCTGAATTCATATAGACTCACATTGAGAAAATGTAAAAAGTGACCTTTGATTCACACATAAACCAGTGTGTGATTCGATAGCTCCCACCTTCAGTCACGTGGAGCCAGAGCAGAGATGAAAATGGGTGAATACAGCTACCGGTGAGTATGCAAATACGTGTATTAGGGTAAAGTTACACAGGTGTGCGTGAGAGAAAATCTGACATTGCACTCAGCCCAATGTTAGACAATCAGGCAGCTCAGATCTACATTTTTTTTCCAGTACCCAAATCGGACTGAGGAAAAAAATAGCAGCATGCTGTGACTGTCAGCTAGTCTCAAATCACTTGCACTTGTTTGGGTGCAAGTGAAAAAATCAGACTGCACTCAGATGACATCCAAGTACAGTGTGATATACACTGAGACTGGCAATGGAGGAGATGTGTTGGATCACAGTTGCATGAAACTTGGTCACATTCACAGCAGAGCCTGAGCCAAGTGTCATTAGCATATTCCAATCAATGCTTTCGCATCACATGCCATACACTAAATGCATTATTAAAGACAATTGAAGATACAGTGGGTACAGAAAGTATACAGATGGCTTTAAATTTTTCACTCTTAGTTTTATTGCAGCCATTTGGTAAATTCAAAAAAGTTAATTTTTTTCTAATTAATGTACAGTCTGCACCCCATCTTGAGTGAAAGAAAACTGAAATGTAGAAATTTTTGCACACTGAAATATCACATAGGCATAAGTATTCATACCCTTTCCTCAGACATTCATATTTAAGTCACAGGCTGTCCATTTCCTTGTGATCCTCCTTGAGATGGTTCTACTCCTTCATTGGAGTCACACACCTGTCTATATAAGACCTAACAGATCACAGTGCATGTCAGACCAAATGAAAATCATGCAGTCAAAGGAACTGCCCAAGGAACTCAGAGACAGAATTGTTGCAAGGCACAGATCTGGACAGGTTACAAAAGAATTTCTGCATTACTCACGGTTCCAAAGGGCACAGTGGCCTCCATGATCCTTAAATGGCAGACGTTTTGGTTTTCCTAGATCTGGCTGTCCAGCCAAACTGAGCAATTGTGGGAGAAGAGCCCTGGTGAGAGAGGTAAAGAAGAACCCCAAGATCACTGTGGCTGAGCTCCAGAGATACAGTAGGAAGATGTGAGAAAGTCCCACAAAGTCAACTATCACTGCCACTCTCCACAAGTCAGGCCTTTATGGCAGAGTGGCCCGATGGAAGCCTCTCCTCAGGACTAGACATATAAAAGTCCACATAAAGTTTGCTAAAACCCACATGAAGAACTCCCAGACTATGAGAAATAAGATTCTCTGGTCTGATGAGACGAAGATAGAACTTTTTGGTGATAATTCTAAGCGGTATGTGTGGAGAAAACCAGGCACTGCACATCACCTGCCCAATACAAGCCCAACAGTGAAACATGGTGGTGGCAGCATCATGCTATGGGGGTGATTTTCAGCTGCAGGGAAAGGAAAACTGGTTGCAATTGAAGGACACATGAATGCAGCCAAGTACAGAGATATCCTGGATGAAAACATCTTCCAGGGTGCACTTGACCTAAGACTTGGCCGAAAGTTCACCTTCCAACAAGACAAGGACCCTACCTAAGCACACAGCTAAAATAACAAAGGAGTGGCTTCAGAACAACTTCTGTGACGATTCTTGACCGGCCCAGCCAGAGCCCTGACCTAAACCCAATTGAGCATCTCTGGAGAGACCTGAAAATGGCTGTCCACCAATGTTCACCATCCAACCTGTCAGAACTGGAGAGGATCTGCAAGGAAGAATGGCAGAGGATCCCGAAATCCAGGTGTGATAAACTTGTTGCATCATTCCGAAGAAGACTCAAGGCTGTACTAGCTCAAAAGGTGCTTCTATTTCACTCACCCCAAGGCCGTGGGGTACCCGAATCCAGGCACTGGTTCCCTAGCAATGGATTAACCTATTGGTCCTCCCACTAAAGGTGTGTGGATGCGTGTGGTGAGGGTCCCCTATTGACATCCCAGTCCCCTGGTCACAGGGATACTACAAAATCTGTCTGGGTGCAGTACCCCTCTGTGGCGTTCTGACCAGTGGGGCACCACATACTCAATACTGAGCAAAGGGTCTGAATACTTATGACCATGTGATATTTCAGTTTTTCTTTTTTAATAAATTTGCAAAAATTTCTTTATTTCAGTTTTTTTTAGTCAGGATAGGGTGCAGAGTGTACATTAATTAGAAAAAAAATGAACTTTTTTTAAATTACCAAATGGCTGCAATAAAACAAAGAGTGAAAAAATTAAAGGGGGCTGAATACGTTCCACTGTATATATACTGCTCAGAAAAATAAAGGGTAATAAAGAGAACACTTCACCATTACATTGTGTTGTTAAATGTTCCCTTTATTTTTTTGAGCAGTATATTTATATTCCTAATTATACAAACTATCTAATTCTTAAATGGGAAGCTTAATTATTATTATTATTATTTATTTATATAGCGCCATTACATTCCATGGCGCTTTACATGCTAAAAGGGCAGACTAGGACAAGTAACATAGTAACAATACAAGTAACAATAAATGTTGACAATTCGGTTGTACAGATACAAGAGGGGAGAAATCCTGTCCGCGAAGGCTCACAGTCTACGAGGGGCGGATGGGGATACAGTGGAAGGGGAAATTCCAGTCGTGAGGCGGTGTGGTGGACCGGGTCTTATTGCAGGTGGTAGGCTTGGCGGAAGAGGTGGGTCTTCAGGCTTCTTTTGAAGGTTCCCAGGGTAGGAGAATGTCTAATGTGTTGGGGCAGAGAGTTCCAGAGTATGGGTGAAGCACGGGAGAAATCCTGTATGCGGTTGTGCGAAGAGGAGATGAGGGGGGAGTAGAGGAGAAGCTCTTGGGAGGATCGCAGGTTGCGTGAGGGGTGGTATCGGGAGACCATGTCAGAGATGTATGGGGGGACAGGTTGTGAATGGCTTTGTATGTCATGGTTAATGTTTTAAACCTGGATCTCTGGGAAGTAGGGAGCCAGTGAAGGGCTTGGCAGAGGGCGGAAACAGGGGAGTAGTGGGGAGACAGATGGATTAGGCGGGCAGCGGAGTTCAAGATAGATTGGAGAGGTGCAAGGGAGGTATTGGGGAGGCCGGTGAGCAGGAGGTTGCAGTAATCGAGACGGGAGATGATGAGAGCGTGAATAAGGGTTTTAGCAGTATCGTGGTCAAGGAAAGTGCGAATCCTATAGATGTTTTTGTGCTGGAGTCGGCAGGAGGTGGCGAGGGCCTGGATGTGGGGCTTGAAGGAGAGGGAAGAATCAAGGATAACCCTGAGGCACTTGGCATGGGGGACTGGAGAGAGAGAGCAGTCGTTGACGACGATGGATAGGTCAGGGAGTGAGGGAGAGCGTCTTGGGGGAAGACTATGAACTCGGTTTTGTCCATGTTCAGCTTAAGAAAGCGAGCAGAGAAGAAGGATGAGATGGCGGACAGGCAGTGTGGAATTTTGGATAGAACGGAGGCGATGTCAGGACCAGACAGGTAGATTTGGGTGTCGTCGGCGTAGAGGTGATATTGGAGGCCATGGGACTCAATGAGTTGCCCTAGGCCGAGAGTGTAGATTGAGAACAGTAATGGTCCAAGAACCGAGCCCTGGGGTACCCCGACAGACAGAGGGTAGGGCGAGGAGGATGTGTGGGAGTGGGTGACGCTGAAGGTGCGGTCCGTTAAGTATGAGGAGATCCAAGAGAGGGCAATGTCCGTGATACCAAGAGATTCCAGGATCTGTAGTAGAAGGGAGTGGTCAACAGTGTTGAAGGCGGCAGACAGGTCGATGAGGAGGAGGACAGAATAGTGGCGCTTGCATTTGGCAGTCAGTAGGTCATTAATGTTTTCTTACTTATTGAAAAGTTTTATTTAGGTTTTGTTTTTACTTTTTTTTTATTTCTTTATATGATTTTGGCTGTAGTGTTTATGGGTATGCTATTTTGCCTTACAAAAACCAAATGAACTTAAATGGAACCTGTGGGATCTCCTGCACTGGACACAACCGCTATTGTAGAGCTAAAGACACCGATTTCCTTAAAGTATCGTTACACGGGGCAACATCGCCGGCAACGTTTTGGGCATTTAGCCAAGATCACAATGGAGATGTTACACGCAGAGACATCGCCGGCAACGCAGCTGCGATCTTGAAAGCAACTTTCGCTGTCAGGGTTAACCTCAACCCAGCAACATTGCAGTGAATAGGGGAAATTGATTTCAACATTGTTGATGTGGTGGCGCACAGAGCGATGATAGCAGATCGCCTGAGCAACATCACCCGGTTTACCAACATGTTGGAAAACCTGGCAACACCGCTCAAGCAACTTATTACCATTGAAATCACCCTTTTACACGTAGCAACGCTCTAGCGATGTTGCTTCAACTTTGACACTCCCCTGAGTTGCCGTTGATGTTGCCGGCGATGTTGCCCCGTGTAACGGTACCTTTATTCTAATAAGGGGGTTTGATGTGTCTTACTAAGGGTGCCTTCACACTGCGGCGCGATCCAGTCAGGGGCTGTCCGGGATGACCCTGACAGCCGCGGACTGAATCAGCACACAAGACTGGAGGGCTAATTGTGTGTCAGTATAATGAAACAGCTATATTGTTGGTGTGTTTATAATTTATTTGTTTATGTTGTTTATCGAATGGATTATGGTATAGCTTTTCAGCTTTGATCATTCCAGAAGTGATCATAACAAAGGTGTATTTTTAAATTTATTTTTACATTTTTTTGTAGATCCATTATTTCTTTTTGCCTTTTTTTCCTCTCAATAGGTATTGCAATGTAATATTGCCTCCTCCCCCTCAATTGGACCTGTATAGTAATAATATAATCCAATTGGCCTCCTACAGTAATTATGTTTCCCACCGGCAACCATAAACTCAAATTGCATGATCCCCATTCTGCTGCCTATTCAATAATAATGTCCCACATCCTGATCTCCATCTGGTAGTAATGTTCCATCCTGATCCCCATTCTATTGTCTTTTGTTCTGGCCCCTATCATGTAATGATATCCCCCATAGGGTAATAATGTCCCTTGTTCTATAATAATGTCCTCTGACCTGGCTCCTATCCTATAATAATGTCCTACGTCATGTAATAATGTCCCCTGTTCTGTAATAGTATCCCCCATTCTGGCTCCATCGTGTAGTAAGGTTTTCCATCATATAATAATGTCAATTGTCTTGTAATAATGTCCCACATCATGTAATACTGTACCCTGTTCTGTAATAATGTTTCCTGTTCTGGTCCCATCATGAAATAAGGTCCCCTACCCTTTTAATAGTGTCACTCGTACACTGTACTGATATAATGTCCACTATCCTGTAATAATATCCCCAATCTTAGCCTTCTTTGTTATTAATGTCAGCATCTTATAATACTGTCCCTCATCCTGTAATACATCACCCATCCTGGCCCCTTTTTTAAATAATAATGTCACCCATCCTGGTCCCAGTTCTGTACTAATGTCCTTGATCTAGGCCTCTATCCTGTAATAATGACCTTCATCGTATTGTTCTTCACATACATATATATACCGTATATATATATATATATATATATATATATATATACAGTTAGGGCCAGAAATATTTGGACAGTGACACAATTTTCGCGAGTTGGGCTCTGCATGCCACCACATTGGATTTGAAATGAAACCTCTACAACAGAATTCAAGTGCAGATTGTAACGTTTAATTTGAAGGGTTGAACAAAAATATCTGATAGAAAATGTAGGAATTGTACACATTTCTTTACAAACACTGCACATTTTAGGAGGTCAAAAGTAACTGGACAAATAAACATAACCCAAACAAAATATTTTTATTTTCAATATTTTGTTGCGAATCCTTTGGAGGCAATCACTGCCTTAAGTCTGGAACCCATGGACATCACCAAACGCTGGGTTTCCTCCTTCTTAATGCTTTGCCAGGCCTTTACAGCCGCAGCCTTCAGGTCTTGCTTGTTTGTGGGTCTTTCCGTCTTAAGTCTGGATTTGAGCAAGTGAAATGCATGCTCAATTGGGTTAAGATCTGGTGATTGACTTGGCCATTGTAGAATGTTCCACTTTTTTGCACTCATGAACTCCTGGCTAGCTTTGGCTGTATGCTTGGGGTCATTGTCCATCTGTACTATGAAGCGCCGTCCAATCAACTTTGCAGCATTTGGCTGAATCTGGGCTGAAAGTATATCCCGGTACACTTCAGAATTCATCCGGCTACTCTTGTCTGCTGTTATGTCATCAATAAACACAAGTGACCCAGTGCCATTGAAAGCCATGCATGCCCATGCCATCACGTTGCCTCCACCATGTTTTACAGAGGATGTGGTGTGCCTTGGATCATGTGCCGTTCCCTTTCTTCTCCAAACTTTTTTCTTCCCATCATTCTGGTACAGGTTGATCTTTGTCTCATCTGTCCATAGAATACTTTTCCAGAACTGAGCTGGCTTCTTGAGGTGTTTTTCAGCAAATTTAACTCTGGCCTGTCTATTTTTGGAATTGATGAATGGTTTGCATCTAGATGTGAACCCTTTGTATTTACTGTCATGGAGTCTTCTCTTTACTGTTGACTTAGAGACAGATACACCTACTTCACTGAGAGTGTTCTGGACTTCATTTGATGTTGTGAACGGGTTCTTCTTCACCAAATAAAGTATGCGGCGATCATCCACCACTGTTGTCATCCGTTGACGCCCAGGCCTTTTAGAGTTCCCAAGCTCACCAGTCAATTCCTTTTTTCTCAGAATGTACCCAACTGCTGATTTTGCTACTCCAAGCATGTCTGCTATCTCTCTGATGGATTTTTTCTTTTTTTTCAGCCTCAGGATGTTCTGCTTCACCTCAATTGAGAGTTCCTTTGACCGCATGTTGTCTGGTCACAGCAACAGCTTCCAAATGCAAAACCACACACCTGGAATCCACCCCTGACCTTTTAACTACGTCATTGATTACAGGTTAACGAGGAAGACGCCTTCAGAGTTAATTGCAGCCCTTAGAGTCCATTGTCCAATTACTTTTGGTCCCTTGAAAAAGAGGAGGCTATGCATTACAGAGCTATAATTCCTAAACCCTTTCTCCGATTTGGATGTGGAAACTCTCATATTGCAGCTGGGAGTGTGCACTTTCAGCCCATATTATATATATAATTGTATTTCTGAACATGTTTTTGTAAACAGCTAAAATAACAAAACTTGTGTCACTGTCCAAATATTTCTGGCCCTAACTGTATATATATATATATATATATTATATATATATATATATATATAAAATAAAGTAAATAAATAAAAAGATTCTTCTCACCTGCACCCACTCCCACGAGGAGCAGCATCTTCTTCCTCCTCCAAAGCTAGCACAGGGTAATGGGGAGGTACATTGCAGTGATTTCATGCACTTCCACAATGGACACGCCAACTTCAACTGTCAGCCTCTATTTGGGTGGAGACTTGTATAGCTATTGCGGTGCAGAGAGCTGGTGGTTCTTTGTACAAATCAACTGAAAAAGACACTGGCGACGGCAGGCCCCTGATCTCGCTAGACTTTGTCTTAGTTGTACCCTCTGCAACTGCTACCGTTATATCCTTATATCCGGGACCCCACAGGCCATAGAATACACCTTTGGGGGTTACAGTCAACCTGTGGGCCATGTGTTTGAGACCCCTGACCTAATGTGAACCCCCAATTCACATTGAAAAGAGCAAAGAGAAATGTCTCAGACTAGCAATGCCCATTGTGCCTAGTATATCCCAAAACCTCCCACTGCTCTTGGATGGACTAGCTGAGAGTAGAGGGAATGCCTCAGATTGCCAAACCACAAACTGTAAAATATACAGCCTGAGAAACTGGCAGCCAAATTACATGACTAATTAGGGCACTGGGAATTGTAAAAATCAATTTGAAAAGATTATAAAGGAGGTTACAAAGTTTATTATATAAGTATTATAACTCAGCATGGGGCGGTAGCGGTGAGCGAGGTAGTCATCTGTTGAGCCCTGGCACATTACATTGAAGAAGAGGTCCTGGCTGTGTGGACTTGCACTGGTGAAGCAATACATTTTTGCAGGCCGCATGATGCTGATGACCTCAGCTGGCCAGGACCAGATGATAGCCAGTTCAAAGAGGGAATCCACCACTTATTTATAAATATTGTTTTATTTAACAGCCAATTGATGAAAACTACAGTATGCACAATGGAATAGTGGGTACACAACTCCTTGTATGTTTCATCTTGGACACAGAGTACCTCTAAACACAGTTGCTTTATTTCTCTTACACTAATGCTTTAATAGCATTTGAGATTCCCCTGCCAATTCCCAACTTCACTGTACATTTATTATCGCACCCTTACAAATTACTGCTTACTCATTTGTCCAGCCAGCTGGAGTGATGGTGCTGCCTAGGGGTTAGAGAGAGTCCCTATGCATTTTGCTTATGGCTTCCTCGGGGAGTGCAGAGATATGGTGAGACCCACGGGTATAAATACCTAACCTGCATGTGTGCACTAATGAGCAGCAACTTCTGCCACATGCACGCAACTGCGCGGTCCACCCGTTGGACTGTGCAGCAACAAGTAAAAACGCAAGTAAAAATGCAAGTAAAAACACATTCCAACAAAGGCTATGAGTTTTCAGATGTGCTGTGTCCTGTGACCTTCAGGTTTTTTAACCTGCAGCTTTTGTTGCAGAAAAAAAAAAGCAGTGTGCTAATGACCCGCCTAGGCCGGGATACTCAAAGCTCGGGCACGGTGTCAGGGGGACACTATCACGGGTGGCTGCACCCAAGTCCGTGGCCCTGGGGTCGGTGACTTCTTAAAATATAGTTTGTATTAGGATAGTTTGTGACGCCACCTGTAGTACCTAGTGAGGGATCACCAGCGCCGTCACAGTCCTCCGGAGGGCGGTGGAATTGCGGCAAGGGTGGTATAGCTTCCTACAGATGAAGCTGGGCCTCTGGGGTAGCGATAGCTGAAATAAAAGTCACTGATTGCGGCAGACAGACACAACAGCAGGTTCACTCTTTCCTGGTACTTTACTTTCCATGGTGGACTGGGAAGCTCCCCGGAGTATGGTCGCTCAGCACTGGGGTTTCTCCTTTCTCTCTTGGACCCAGACTCATGTGTCAGGCACCCTCTCTCAAGGTCCCTTCAGGACTTTCTCTCATCTTCCCTCAGGTCTAGTCTGCAGCTTGCCTGTTTTGACCTTCCGACTCTCCTAACCCTCCCCCTGGGAGAGCCCTTCCCCGTATTGAGTGTGGGAGTGCTGGAATTGGGTCCCTGCTACCAACCCTTCATCCACTTATAGTTGGGATAATTACACTGCTTTTATTTGTGCAATACCCCGGTGTGACGCCTGACCAACGGGGCCCGACACTAATTCTTTGTCTATTTTACCTAGTGTTTTTCCTCCCTGGAGGGGAAGGGAAAAAGAGAAATAGAGAGAGACTTCCAGAACATATTCTGCTATGGTGAAAGACATAAAAAGATACAGAAAAATAAAAAAAAAATTATCAAAAAACGTACCTAAAATTTTGAAAACGCCACGTTTTTTTCTACATCATTTTGCCTCACATTAGATGTGTTTTTTGGTACAACAAAAACTGCTTGGTGGGCTCATAGCCTAATTGTGAGCCGAGGGTCACTTTAATGGTACCATCACACGCCGCAATCCCACCTGGCGATATGAGGCGATCTAACGTGCGCATGCACGTTTTTCATGGTCGCCTCAGATTGCCGATGGCACAATTGCGCCCTGAAAGTAAGGCAATGTGTCACTCCGGAAATTGCCTCACGTACAGCGGAAGCAATCCTGCCTAATTCCATCGCCGCTTCACACGCCGCAAGCTCAAAGGCAATGTGGGCGTAAATTTTCAGTGCGGTGAGGACATAGGCATACCACAGTGGTTTACACCATGCCCCATACACGCTCATTGGACAACACAACAGCGTCATGATTGGTCAGCCTGCTCTGGAAGGCTGGCTAATACATGACACCATTGTCTGTCGAAATTTGGTACAAATACACGCTCAAGTCGTCAATTGTGGCTCCTGCCACACATTTTCGAGCCGCTAAAGTGTCGCACAGGAGCGGCCTTGTGCATTACAGTGGATTACAGTAACAATGGCTAGGTGTGCCTTTATAGGTGATTGCGGCTAACTTACAAACAACACTATGCGACCGCCACGACTGTAGTACTATGTGCAGGTGTGGCACCCCAGGGGATAAGTGCCACAGTAACATCACAAGGGTTAACTCCCCACACAACACCTGACACTGCACTAGCACCTCTAGGCCAGAAGGGCGAGCTCAAGCAGCTCCCTGATATATTCTGGTCTGGGGAGGAAGTAGTTAGTTGAGAATTGACAGTTGACAGTTCAGTTTAGTGCAGGGAGCACTAGGAGGAGGACCTGTAAATGGGAGTGTGGCGCCCCTGCGGGTATTAGCCACAGTATAAGATCATAATAGTTGCACTCACTTAGAAAGCCAAGCCACTGCACTACCACCTTTGGCCAGTAGGGGGAGCTCCAGAGACACCAGAGACTTCCCTAGAGATAAAACACTGGTTTGAGGTAAATTTTCAGACAGTTGGAGCCAGGAGCTCAGAGTGACAGGAGCTGCATTGAGTTCCTGAGGACTGACTGACAATTTCCAGGGCCAAGCCATCGGTCTGAGGAGGAGAAAACTGATAAGAGGAACACTTTCAGAATCGGGTAGCATTATTATCTACCCTAGATAAAAAGCGCAGATACGGATACCGGATCCGTGGCTGCATCAGTTTTATACAATACAGCAACCGGAAAAAAACGTGAGGTAACAACAAGCTTCACAGGGCCAGACACAGCAACATACTAAGAGTTCAGCAGTACTCCCGGAGGGGTAAGCAGAGAGAGACAAAGGACTCAAGTTGCCTGTTGAGTGGGACCCAGAGAGGACAGATTTGGGCCGGCAGCGAGTTCACACACACGGCAGCAGGGCCACATAGACAGCGCAAGCAGGAGGTAAAGGACCCGGTGGGGCCTGAGCAACTGAACCCCTATTGCAGACTCCGGAGACGGGACTTGTTGTATTATAGTTTGGTTGAAAGTAAACCAGTTAAACTTCATCTGTGCCTCAGCCTCTGATTTAACAGCTACCATCTATCCAGGATTGGGACCATCACCGCTGAGAGAATTTGCTGTGAATCAAGTAAGTGTCTGTGCCCTTAACATCTCCTCACCAGACTTCCATCTTCATCCATCATTAACTTTTACATCACTTGTCCAGGGGACCCTATAGCCCTACCCGGAAAAGGGCTATACCATCTCAGCTGCCTCTCACCATCATCCCCTGGCCAGTACAAGGCAGCGGTGGCCATATATAGCCACATTATTTCCGGGTGGCGTCACGACAATAACATCTACAAACTTATTAAACTATAAAAACTTCTAAATCCCCTGTAAATACCCCCCTTTTAGGAGTGTGCCAGCCTGGGGCCACGGCCTGGGTCCAGCCACCAGTGACTCCCCCAAGGAAAGGGACCCTGCGCCGGGTATCCCGGTCCCCTAAGCTGGGCGGCACAGGAGCAGTCCTGAGCTCCTGACAGGGACCACTGACTACTTTCAGGCCTGAAGCCAGGCTCTGAGGAGAGGAGTAAAAGAAACAGAGGAACATATCTGGGAGACTGAGTTACCTCATAACTTGCCCCAGAGGAGCGCAGAAGCCGGATACCGGATCTGAATCTGTGACTGAAACACGCAGCACAGAAAACACCGGGATAGTGGGGGTTACATACCTACACCATACCTCAGCGAAGCAAAATGGTGGGGTCAGAAGCACACGGAAAGACTCAAGTTGCCCAGCAAAGGGGGTACCTGTGAGGAGAAACAGGGCCAGCAGCTCAGCTAAAGCAGCAGCAGGACCACACACAAGCCGCAGGAGTAGGAAGCTGAGGACCCGGACAGGGTGGGAGCAACCCGGCCCCAGTACAGACTCCGTGGACAGTACTCTACTGAATACCATCACCAGTAAAGCCTTGGAAAACTTCAAAACTGTGAGTGTATGTGATCCTTGCGCTCAAACCCTGCATACCCTCACAAACTACCATCATCTCTACTACTACCCTTATCCTACAACATCCATAGCACTATCTATAGATTATTACTACCACTGCCCCGGGGAATCAAGCTCTACCCGCTGAGAGACTTTACATCTCCAGATGCCAAACATCATCCCCGGAGGTTCTGCAGCAGCGGTGGTCCCCTCACTGACCACAACCCGTGGGTGGCGTCACGACAAACTCCCCTGTAAATATCCCCCCATTTATTGCGGAACCCGGGACACGGTCCGAACCAACACCGCCGTGATATCCCCAGCCGTACCCTGGTCCGGTACCGAGTACCCCGTCCCAGTGGGCTCCACACATGGGAGGGGCAGGTACCTGGCAGGCAGAGGTGAACGAGCAGAAACGTGATGATGTCACCATGCACACTGGTGCCTCCAAACAAACTTTAGGGCGCTAACAAGGTAGACGCCGGTGGAGTGGGAGCAGTATAATGTACCCATCAGCGTCACCAAATTCACACACGTAGGGTGATTGTAGTGCATGGGCCATGGCACCCATGTACAATGTGTAGGCCAACATCTGAGGTGACATGTGGTACTATACTCGACACAGCGCAGATTAATACACGTGGACGACATAGCTTGCGCTCTTCTATGGAGCGCCTAACTGAACTGTGTTTGCATACGTTTGTGTAGCTGAAGATGTGTGTGGTGCTAACGGACAGCTCTTCAAATATGGCGCCCTGTGAACTGACAGCCAATGGGAACACAATAGCCACCACCAATCATCACAGACGGGGCACGAACTCCTGCACACTGTGGCACGCCTATGGGAAATCCTAGGCGACGCTCTTTCCATCACTATCGTCCGATCACACGCCACAACACGGAAATCTCGCCTTAACGATTGCGGCTGATTACTGAGCACTGTTCAGTAATCAGGCGACAGGCGAGAGGCAATTTATCGCCGGGAAATTTCCCAAACACACACCGCAACCGTGAGACAATTTCAAGGCGATTTCTCAGAGGCGACATATCGCCTTTATGATCTCCAGGCGAGATTGTAGCGTGTGACGGTACTGTAAGAATGCTAAATTAGAAATTAACTCATTGACTATGACTAGCCCAGGGTATGGGGACTCGGGTATCTGGGTCCTCTGCTGTGGATAGGCCTGCCCAGACCCATAGCCCTGGTGGTCAACTAAAAAGGGGTGATTGGAATGGGAAATTAAAGTTTATAAGTTTATCATGACGCCACCCACAGATTCTGGTGATGTAGCACCAGCGCCGCTTCAGACCTCCGGAAGGTACAGCAGCCAAGATGGTACAGCTCCCTGCAGGTAGAGCTGGCCCTCCGGGACAGGGATGCACTTGTAGTGATGAAAGTGCTGATGATGGATAACAATTTGCAATGCAGCAGTGAATAAGCACACAGAGACTCTGTCACTCTACCCGGGTACTTTACTGGAACAATGCTGATGGTAGTACAGTTCACAGAAGATAAACGTTGTTAAGTAGGATAGCTGGCCGGGTAGTCACAATGGGCTGCAGGATCTCCTAGAGTCTCCCGTGGAATGACATCCTTGTTTCTAACCCATGTCCTGCTGCTATTGCCTGTCCGGGAACAGCCCGCTAAGTACCAGGCCCGATTGGGGTGCTTCCTGAGTATCCCAGCTTCCCGCTCTCTTCTCTCCTGCACTGGATCTTGACCCTGGTGGGTTATCCTGGTGTGACTGTTTTCCTTGCTGACAGGGTGTCGGGGTTGGTAGACAGACCCACGTCCTCCGGTGTTACGGCTCTGGGGCTGAACTCCCTGTGCCACGTCTTCGGAACTGGCACTCCGGTGTATGGACCCTGAGTGTGGACGCTTGGGGGGTCACCTCCTTCAGTCTGGGCTGCCTGTTCTCTCTCTTGATGCCCCCTCCAGGCCCCCTTTCTGGAAGTCTCCTTTCTCTCTCTCGGAGGCTCCCCAAGCTCCTTGTTTCCTCAGTGCGGATTAAAACTCACTGTGTGTGTTCCCTCCTCCCCTAACTCCCCCCTAGGGCACGGGCCCAAAACTATCTATTCTAGATCGGTGTGTGGGAGTGCTAGGATGGGATCCTCCTACAAATCCTACATTCCACTGTAGATTCTTGGACAAAGTGCTTCGGTGTCCGCGCTGCTGCTCCGAGACCAAAGAAACACAGACACAGGAATGTCTGGTACAGCTACAGCCTATATTTTCCGACGCGTTTCGGAGCCTCCTCCCGAGCTCCTTCCTCAGGGATGCGCGGACACCGAAGCACTTTGTCCAAGAATCTACATCACGACCACGGTCACCGTTGAGAGTACGGTCCCTGCAGCAGCTGCTTGTACGCTATTCTACCAGTTGTGGGTTTCACAACTGCTAAAGGTGAGCAATTCCACATCGACAAGTAAAAGTGTTTAATTGAGATAAGACCCTATATGCGCATTCTTTCTTTCACATACATTCCACTGTGACAGGGATAACCGCACACTCATTTATGGGTGCAGTACCCCAACTGTGACGCCTGACCACTACTATGAGAGGCTTTTGAGAGAGTGCTCTGTGATCCGGGCAGTGGTCACTGCGTAATGAGGGGAATAAGGTTTGTTACCATCAATACCTGTAGTCAATGGTGGACATTTTGTTATCTGCCTCTAGTTTTATATATGTAATACAGGTGTTAAATTACATTGTAATCTTTCCTGATATGATAATGATGATATTAGAACTGAAATGTGATCATTACAAGTGTTAAGGCCCAGTCTCACATAACGACTGTTATCCCAATCCCGATAACAATGTGCAGAGATCGCTGATGTCATTTCCCATATATCTGACCAACAGTAGGGGAATGGGAATGGGAGGAGGCAAATACAAATCTTACACTGGGGCCCATCAGACTGTAGTTACACCACTGGTGTGGGGTGTCCTTATAAAGCCATTATAAAGTTTATAGGAGCTAATGCAGGGGCCATTATACAGCATTGGAGCAAATGCGGAGTGCCATTATACTGTGTGGAAGCTATTGTAAGGGTCTGTCAAACTGTTGGGACTACTTTGGGGGCCGTTATATAGGGTGTGTGCTCCTTTTGGAGCACTCATACAGTGTGGGGTCTATTTTGGAGGCCATTATACAATTTGGTGGATACTGTGAGGACCATTAAACAGTGTGTCATCTGTAGTGGTGGCTATTATAAAGTTTGGGGGTCATAATACATTGTGTTGGGGGAGTTGTGGACCCATCATACTGTGTATAGCGGAGGTGTAGGGCATCATGCTGTGTATAGGGGAGCTGTACATGGGGGTATTAAGTGAATATTGGTAAATGTTAAGTAGCGATTTAAGAACCATTTTTGTTATTGGAGCATTTGGGGTATTTTGACCAGCAAATGTGCACATGGGGCATTATTACTTTCTAGGATCAAAATATAGATCGTTTTCTAGAGCACTTGCACAGGGCATTAATATTTTCTAGGTGACAATTTTACCATCTAGAGGTCACAAAGGAGGCATTATTATCATGTAAGGGGCACAGTGGGGACATTATTATGTGGGAGGCACAGTGGAGGCATTATTATGAGGGGCAGTAAGAGAAACACTCTTTTTGTTGTAATCTCTGCAGACGAGTTGTGGTCTTGGCCAGATGGAAAAGACGGGAAAAGTGAACAACTTCACGAGAAAGAACGTCAGCTGTAAGTCACCATCTATAACAGTACTATAATCTCTAATGTGTTCTGCAGGACTGGTATCTACCACTATATGGTTACATTTGTGATGAGTGAGGACTACCACGCTTGGGTGCTCTGTACTGTAACGAGCATTTTGACGCTTGGACGGGTTCAACTCAATTACAGAGAATAATGGAAGTCAATGGGGAACTCGAGCATTCCATTAATGCACCATACCCCCGTCTTGTCCCTAATACGAGATGAAACTCTAATACTTCTAACACTTGTCGCTATTGCACAGCTGTGCCAGAATGGGTAGACCAGGGGTGTTCCCCGAGTCACAAATCTTACTCCAGTCACTGAATGGGTTCGATTAGTGATGAGGCACATGCTACTTGTCAGATGATGCTGATTTATTAGTAGGTGTGAAAGAAAGTTATGACATTGATTAATAACTAAAAATGAGATAGATTGATGGATATATATAGACATATCTGATTTACAATGTAAATTAAATGAATACTACATTTATAATTGTATTCTATTTTCCACAGGAGAATCCCATCTTAACAACATGAGTGGAAAGAGAGAGAAAGAGAGAGAAAGAGGGAGAAAGAGAGAAAGGAAAAGAGAAGGAAGAGAGGAAGAAGAAAGAAGAGAAAGAAAGAAAGAAAGAAAGAAAGAAAGAAAGAAAGAAAGAAAGAAAGAAAGAAAGAAAGAAAGAAAAGAAAGAAAGAAAGAAAGAAAGAAAGAAAGAAAGAAAGAAAGAAAGAAAGAAAGAAAGAAAGAAAGAAAGAAAGAAAGAAAGATAAGAAAGATAGAATTTAATTTTTGGTAGATGATAGATAGAAGATATAGAATGGATAGATAGATAGATAGATAGATAGATAGATAGATAGATAGATAGAGAAGATAGATAGATAGAGATAGATAGATAGATAGATAGTAGATAGATAGATAGATAGATAGATAGAATAGATAGATAGATACTAGGGAAAAAAAAAGAAACGGATGTTTCAATTTTTTTCTCAAACCATTTGCTTATTAGCATACACTTTTTGGTTAGATTGAGTGCAGCAGTGAATTTTTTGTTTCTTGTTGATCCAGCGACACAGCTTGCACCTCTCGCACAATGTAGCGAGTGCATTGCAGTTTTTTTTTTTCCTAGTATATATCAGACAAGGTGGAGTGGCTGGCTCCACCCAGCTGTAGATTGCACCCCCACCGGGCCCAGGTGCTCAGGGATCAGGATGAGGTCAGAAGGACCAGGGAGTCCACGGACAAGGATCTGGCAGGGATGTCAGCGCAGGACCCTCCGGACCCCGGGGCCGCCGAGAAGTGGCCGGAGGGCAGGCATACATTGGCCAATGGGTGTACCAAGAGCCCCGGTTTTTAATAAAAAAGTGAGTATTGAGTTTTTTAGAAAGAAACGGATGTTTCAATTTTTTTCTCAAACCATTTGCTTATTAGCATACACTTTTTGGTTAGATTGAGTGCAGCAGTGAATTTTTTGTTTCTTGTTGATCCAGCGACACAGCTTGCACCTCTCGCACAATGTAGCGAGTGCATTGCAGTTTTTTTTTTCCCTAGTATATATCAGACAAGGTGGAGTGGCTGGCTCCACCCAGCTGTAGATTGCACCCCCACCGGGCCCAGGTGCTCAGGGATCAGGATGAGGTCAGAAGGACCAGGGAGTCCACGGACAAGGATCTGGCAGGGATGTCAGCGCAGGACCCTCCGGACCCCGGGGCCGCCGAGAAGTGGCCGGAGGGCAGGCATACATTGGCCAATGGGTGTACCAAGAGCCCCGGTTTTTAATAAAAAAGTGAGTATTGAGTTTTTTAGAAAGAAACGGATGTTTCAATTTTTTTCTCAAACCATTTGCTTATTAGCATACACTTTTTGGTTAGATTGAGTGCAGCAGTGAATTTTTTGTTTCTTCTAGATAGATAGATAGATAGATAGTAGGTAGATGATTGCCATAGATAGATAGATAGATGATAGATAGAAAGATATGGAATGGATAGATAGATAGATAGATAGATAGATAGATAGATAGAGAGATAGATAGATAGATAGATAGATAGATAGATAGATAGATAGATAGTCAGACATATATAGATACATACATAGAGGATAGATAGATTCATATATACATAGACAGACAGACAGATGGATATTTCATCTTCCATACTAAATGTAATAAAGACCATTTTATAATTGTATTCTCTTCCTGCACTCAGAGTCTTCCGCCATGAATGCTGTAGATTACCAAGGTGGTTTAATCACCCATACGATATTACTGGCCTCTCTGCTCGCCAGGCATGACATTTCAATTGCGCAGCCAATAAAGGAATTACATGAAGAGGACTGGAATGATTTAGTGTATGGAGCGCGGTGCGGCCGGGGTTACCATGGAGAACGACGTTTTCATGGGGAAAAAAAGGTCAAGTGAGGGCGACCTATCAGTGCCAACCTTTAGTTGCAGCATCCAAATATCATATTTTGCTGGAATAATTCTGTGCCGATATGTGATGCACATAACAAGTAAAGCATTAACATGGGTTATAATAAAACCCGACGATCGATCCAGGATAATCTTATGTAAAAAAAAAAACTACTGCTGCACTGCAAACCAGATATGTCTCCATTGTGGAGAAATTCCTGGATATCCAATTGGCCTACAGTCATATAAATAAAACAAAGCGTTTTAATGGATTGTATTTATTTAATCCTTTCCATTATCTGAGGCTGCCTGTATATAGAGAGCGGAGGAAGGCTGAGGGATGCCATTGATGTTCAATCGGTGCCAATCAGCGGACGGTTGCTTGTATTCATCCGATCAATTAAAAGGTATCAGTCCATCCTGGAGGACGGTGCGGAGGCAGGGAGCGGCTCGCCCGTGCCAGTAAACGTCTGCTGAATTACATATGCTGTAAGAAAAATCAAACCCTTTGGGCGATGAATCTAGATTTGAAAGAGGCATTCATGAAATATTTAAGATAAAAATGCAGTAACACATGCTGGCTGTCATGTGCACGCCGGCTGAATGTTATGACAAGGTTTTCCTAAAACATTCATAGGCAGCGGGGTTTTTTTTTTATGAAAATATTCATTAATTCCTAGACGTTCCCATCAAGCAATAACAACCTGCGCCTCGATTAAGTTTCCTGGATGCCCTCGAAATTGAACGTTCTAGAAAGGAACGGGTGAAATATTCGGCAATCACATGTAAATTATACATTATAAGGCGCACATATCTGGATGTTGTCATATTATACATGAAATTTAGTGCATAAATCAGCCGATGTCGCCACAAGGCATGAAATATGACACAGGAACAGGCTTGTAGATATTATCATACTTAATAATTCACCAAGTATTTGCTTTATGTAAATGTACTTCTAATACAAAATAGAAAAAAAATGACACGCCGGCTATTCGGCAAGGGTTAATTTTTTTTTTTTTCAATATACACGTTGCAAGGTCTGAATTATTTATTGCGTTTTATATCTTTATAAACACCAGCACGCCATCAGATTAGCTTCTGACAATGAAAACATTATTGATTTTCATAATAATGTCAGAATATTGTCATGCGGCAACGTGAAATATGTTGGGTTTTTATGCATTTGAGACCTTGAAACAAGCGGATGATGCAAAATATGTATATGTACTTGTTGTTGTGCATAGGGAAAAAAACGCCATGTATGTGTCTTACTAGATTTATTCAGTTTGTACATTTCTTCTTTAGTTATAGGACATATTTCTTAGGGCAGCAGAGGTGTAATATTAAATGGTTTGAATATCCAATATGTTCATGGATGAATAAAATGTAGATGTACAGATGTGCTGCTTCATGGCTTCATGACTCGTGTATCAGGGCTAGGAAATGAGACTGAGATTTTTAAGGACTCTGCCAAATAATTAAACAGGTAATACAAATATATAATTTAATATGTAAAAGTAACAAATTAATAACTGTTAAAGGGGGTGTCTCACTAGAGACGTTTATTGCTTACTAGATGGGTGCCCAATGCTAACGCATCAGGAGAATGGCAACGTTATGATGGGGCCGACTCTGTGGCGCAAGGAGCAGGGTCATGCAGCAGTGGCATCCTTTATTTGGAGGGCATTGAGGTGAAGATGGGGGTGGTTTCTGGAACTCATGCCGTAATGTTTGTTCTCCCCATAATGCGCAGTAGCGGATCAAGTTTACGAACATGGCAGATGCAAGCGCATTTACAAATGCTTTGATGTCACAATGGGAGTGGACTCTGAGGCAGGCTTGTGAGGGATTATGGGAGGGAGCAGCACTGCAACACTGGTGGTGGCAGAGGAGGACCCAAGCCCAGAGGACAGCAGAAGCATGCCGTGCCACTGGTGGTACTGCGCCGTGTGCACCATTGACTGCGCAGGCCTCCATCTTGGCACAGCCATTACTTGGGTTTGCCAATATGGTTGTGATGCCCCTGCGACTAGGGTGGCCACAGGTAAGAACTGCAGCCAGAAAGGTGGAGAATGTTTTACACAAACACCTTCACAAACACACCCACAGACACAAGACTCAACCCAGAGCCCAGGACTCTAGGCAGGCAAGGGGTGGTAGAGCCAGTCACAGTGGGTTGGACATAACCAAGTTGACAAACCGGGTACATAAGGGGAAAACCAGGAAGTGTTAAGTAGTAGGCCAGAGGGTGCTGAGCAGTAAAGACCAGGACTAGGTCAGTACAGCTGGGCCAGCGAGGAAAACAGTAGCGGTGCCAGAGGACGACTGAAGGAAAGGATCCTCCATGTACGCCGTAGTCACACCATTAGGAAGGAGCCTGGTGATCCCCTGAAATATAGGGACTTTGGAAGGCTAGGCCGGGACCAGAGAATCAGCTCTGAGGTGACTGCAGCTACAAGCAGGATCACAGACATTCCAGCGGGGAGATGCAGATTCCATGTCTGATTTCCTAACACAAGTGCAGATGTAAAGTGGCACATAGGACTCAGAGCTTACATACCTACACATAGGGAGAAGCCAGACAAGAGTCCGAATGACCTACCATACAGCACATAAGAAAAGGAGAAGTGAAGAAGGGCCTGAATGGTATTAAGCAAGAGAGGGGTCTTAAGACAGAAACCTGGCTGCAGTGGAGCTAACTGAATGATGAAAGTATTGAGTTAACTTGTGAGAAACTGTAACAACTTTGTGAACCAACTAAACTGTGAACTGTACTGAAAACTTGTGAAGAAGTCAAGTAAAACCTGGTGAACCCTGCCAGAGTCTCCAGTATTTGTTTCCTTGCATGTTATACTGTTATTTATCCTGCCAGGAGCAGCCCGACCCACGGGCTCATCCATCCGACTGCAGCACCATCCATCCTCCTGGCAGAAGCAAGCAGCAGCAGTGGTCCCCATTGACCACAATCCATGGGTGGCGTCACGTCTATCCCTGTAAATAACCCTTTTACTTGTGGGCTCGGGACACGGTCCGGACCAAGACCGCCATGATAACCCCCGTGATACACCGGTCCGGTACCGTGTACCCACCGACCAGCCACCTTGTGGAGCCCAGTGGGCTCCACATGGTGGCTGTCACTTTTTTTTGCATTTCAGCCTCACCAGACATTTGTCGGGAGACATGTAAGTAGATGGAAAAAAATATGCCATAAATGTCAATTAGATGTGGGTGCAAGAGAAAAATAAGACAGAAGTAGCCCTCCTGTACATTACCTGAGGGTTCTAGTGGTGTGGGGCAATGCTTTGGGTGTAAACTAACCTGGCGTGGTTGTGCACCCCTACACAACCCCGAAATTGTGTGTGTGATCAGCAATGACACTGAGGATAGGGAGCTCTGCAGATTCTCTGATAAATTTGTCGGTCCCCGCTAGACTCTGGTGTTACCACATGATATGAGTGGACTTCCAAAAGGACCTGTCAAGAAACAGCTCCATGGCACACTTACAGCTCTGGCCACTTCTCCCTCGGTGAAGGGAATAGTCAAAGCAATCAAAAAGAAAAAAGGTAGACTGAACAGGTGCAGAGGGCCACTAAATTTGAGATGGATTAGTAATAATAAATTCTGCTTTATTTACCACGACACTACACATTTCATTGGCAGTTTTCCCCCTTCCTCTTGTGCACTTGTTCAGACCACTTTTTCTCTTTTTGGTTGCTCTATTAGATGTGTGTCATTTTCCCCCTTTGAAGAGTTTTAAAATGGATCAACATGTAGTTTTTGACGCAATTTATTTGACTAATATTTGGCACAGGAAACTTGGTCAAAGTTGAAGGAAAGATGAATGCAGCATGTTATCAGCAAATACTGGAGGCAAATTTGCACTCATAAGCCCAGAAGCTGCGCATGGGATGTACTTTTATGTTCCAACATGACAACGATCCAAAACACAAGGCCAAGTTGACCTGTCATACAAAAGGATGGAAGCGTGGTGTATGTTTGGGCGCTGAGGTAAGGAAGATCTCTGGTGCTGGCTTCTTTTTCCGGACTTTATTAATATAATTACAGTTATAATTATTCAAGCATAAGGCTCTCAAAACCCACGATGCATTTCGACGTGCACACACGTCTTTCTCAAGTGAATTGATTCACTTGAGAAAGACTTGAGAAAGACGTGTGTGCACGTCGAAATGCATCGTGGGTTTTGAGAGCCTTATGCTTGAATAATTATAACTGTAATTATATTAATAAAGTCAGGAAAAGAAGCCAGCACCAGAGATCTTCCTTACCTCAGCGCCCAAACATACACCACGCTTCCATCCTTTTGTATCATTTTGACTCCCTACGGGGAGAGTGGTGGAGTGAGCTGCAGAGGAGGGAGAGTACCTGAGAAGACGTCAGCTGGATCGGCCCCTTTACTAGACACGTGACGCCGCCCGGCACTAGTGTTTCCCCGGAGAAGACCTCGTAGGAAGCACGAGGACGGAACCGGAGGATTCCGTTGCTTGATTTTAATAAGCTTATCTACAGGCTGTGGTTTATAACCAGACCAGGTGAGTTTAAACGCAAAAGAACCGCCTGCTAACAACCCCATGTGTACAGGCGCACTATAAGCTGTTGTTGTTTTTCCTTTACAAGTTGACCTGTCATTGACTACAGGAGGTTCTGGAGTGGCCGTCTCAGTCTCCTGACCTCAATATTATTGAGCCACTCTGGGGAGAACTCAAGTGTACAGTTCATGCAGGTAAGCCCAGAAATTTACAGAAACTGGAGGCTTTTGGCTAAGAAGAATGGGCAGCTTTATCATCTGAGAAAATAAAGAGCCTCATCCACAACTACCACAAAGGACTTCAGCTGTCATTGATGTTAGAGGGGGCAATAAACGGTATTAAGTACTAGAGTATGTGAACTTTTGATCAGGGTCATTTGGATGTTTTTGGTTGTCATTATGACTTAAAAAGGAAAACACAGAAGTTTGACAATAAATGTCTTCACCTAACCATGAACCATGAGTGGAAAAAAAGTTTTTGTGTTATCAGTCATATTCTCTGAAAAAAGGCCAAGAAAGCAAAAAACTGCAGGGGTATGTAACTTTTTGAGCACAAATGTAATACAAGAGTGGATACAAAGAAAAGAAGACATGATTTTTTTTCTTCTGGATGGATCCAATCCCGTTTTCGGATAAAATAAATACGTGTTCTAGGAATTTGTGTTACTAGCCTCTGCTTAGTATAAAGCACCAATTTATTATTGATTAAGGTCTGATCCCTAAAAACTTCCACCAGTAGACAAAATGACAATGCAGTTTGTTCAACTCCAGGGCACTTTTGTTGTGGTGATTGGAGGGGGCCCTAGAAATCATACCCCAATCATGAAACCTGTCTTAAGGCTATTCCTGGCAAATCTTTGTTACTGGTTGTTTAGAGAATAAGTTGAAAGTAATAGCAAGAACAACTACCAAACTTGGGGTTATTTAATTTGGAAAAATTATGTCTCAAACTTGATCTAATTACTGTTACTTTTAAGTTTTAACCCTCGCATATGACCTCTATCTATAGAAGGCACCAATTTTGGACTTTGGTCACTGTTGGGGAATTCAGGCATGATCCTGGTTCTCATTAGTGTGGCTGAGACTTATGGTCCCACCTAGACTTGGGGTCTATGTCTTGCTGCATTATGCTAATTATATTATCAGCATACTGCTGTGATCCTTTGATGGGTGCACATCCTACTTAAACCTCTAGCAACTTGATTTTAGTGTCAATTGCACATTGTTGCTTCTCTGGTCAGCTTCTTTGGTTAGCCTAGTATCTGGTATATCCATGTGTAGTTTCTGAATCCCTGCTTGTATTTTGAATACCTGACTGTAGCTTGATTTGATCTGGCATCACAATCATTCTACATACTTACTCCATCGGCACAACAGCCACTTTGATAGTGGAATAGGGTTGCCCTGGAATTGGAGCCATTTCCACCAAAGTTCCACCACATTTGAAATGACAATGTCAGTTCTTGACTACATCATATGATGGGGGATCGTCACCATAAACCTCTTTCTTCTCATCGAACGTCTTCCTTGGTGTGCAACCTTTCAAGTAAAGGGACTTGATGATTGCTTGACTCCACTGGGTCCATTTTCATACGTTACACAACTACAGCACCTGGAAAAGAAATACCGTTATCAGTTCAGAGTTGCAGATTGGCACGTAACCTATAGAAACTTACATCATTACACATGTGCAGATTCAGCGTCCTGCGATAAATAGAAATTGGTCAGGAAAAATATTTAATGGACGCCCCTTGTATATGAATGAACAGTAAACAGATTTTTATAATTATCTTAATACACCTAGGCATATAAAGGTTACATGGGGCATCCTCTAGGTCTAGCAGAAAGAAGGTTTAAGCCTAATCACTTAAGCAAATGATTTACAGTTAGAGCAGTGAGACTATGGAACTCTTCCACATGATGTGGTAATGGTTGATTCACTACAAAAGTGCTTGAAAGGCCTGGATGCCTTCTTTGAAAAATATAACATTACAGGTTTTGGGTACTAAATTCTGTGATGGGACAGGGATCCAGTGAACCAGTCTGATTGCTGTATGTGGAGTCGAAAATTATTTTTTTTATGTAATATGGTTCATGGAGCATCGGCCTTATAGGGTTGTTGCCTTCCTCAGGATCAACATCTTAGGTTATAGGCTGAACTGAATGGACTTGTTTCTTCTTTTAACCTTAAAACTATATAACAATGACACTTCAGACTGACTGCTACTGAATAATAAAAGGAAAATTGTCCACAGCACCACGTGGAAGCAGAACCTACCAGATTCCAAGATTGAGACGCTCGTTCCTAGCCTGGGAGTTCCACCAGGCAAATTAGCACCAAAAGAACAAAAAAGAAAAGAACAGCGCCTCACAAGCTGGAATCTTAATCTTCAAGTGTATTTATTCCATCCACCAGCAGCACAACGTTTCGGTCATAGACCTTTATCAAGTGCACTTGATAAAGGTCTATGAACGAAACGTTGTGCTGCTGGTGGATGGAATAAATACACTTGAAGATTAAGATTCCAGTTTGTGAGGCGCTGTTCTTTTCTTTTTTTGTTCTTTTGACTGCTACTGAAATCTGAATTCACAACCTAAGTCTTGTCAATGAACCCCATTAAAATTTTGTAAATCTTAATTATAATAATAGCTATAATCTGACAAAATTTAAAGAGGCCTTCTTGATATGTCTATTTTAGTGAATTTTTGCATTTGCCAAGAAATAACAATTTTTCAAAACTCAGCTTTGTGCTGCCATGATGAGAACTCACATCTAAAACAAACAGGATTTCCGGAAAGGGGGCACATATTGGGCCTCCACTGTTACTTTGAAAGTCTTTGCCTGCCCTTGAAGTATAGTAAAAATAAATAATAAAAAGTCAACCTATTTGTAAGAGGGTGGTTAAAATGGTTGCCAAGCTTGATGTGCAAGTTTGCAGTCACTCATCGTCACCTCAGTCTCATATCATGCACATCCGATACTGCATGTGTAGAAGAAGTAGCACTCACCGGCCGGATTTTACTCCGCCAACTTTATTAGTTATCAACGGACATCAGACTTACAGTGCAGGGGTTGATTTAGGTATGAGAATGGGGGTTTCAAACTATGGCTGTTTTGCACTGCCCAGTGGCGCTTCAATGGGTTTACAATCCATGTGGATTGAATATTATTTTCCTTTTTTCCCAAACACAACACAGTAGTGATATTTCAATGCACACTGTGGAGACCCGGGGGTCAGTGGGTGCTCTCGACCGCTAGCCCAGCCGCCTTTACAAAGACAACGTGGACCAGGGCTCATCCCCAACTGAACGTCTGAGCTCCTTAACCGTGGGCGGAACACTACTCAGACAACACAGGGTAAAGGAACTACAATATTAAGGCTTTAGTGGATCCCCAAACAGTTAACAGCATATAACGCATAACCAAGCACAACACATAATGTAACAGGCAACAGAGTCTCACCCTTCTACTGGCTCATCAGGGATTAGAATATAGCACAGCAAAGTCTGTAGCCAGGTAACTGTATCGTCCCAACCTGGGTTGCTTCCTTATTTTTATGCAGTCTTTATCACAGCCAAAACTGATAATCCGATGCTGAAATCCTTGTGGTTCTATAGTCCGGGTTCTGATCCCCTTTGGTCGGCACCAAAATGCCTAGGCCTGGGGTTATGGCTTGCCAATCGTACCCGAAGATTCTAGATTAGCTGCCTGTATCCAATCCAGTGTACCTCTAGCCGGGACCGAAATCCCTAGACTGAGGTCACTAGACAGAATCTAACTAACTCTGGTTAATGAACACATCTCCTTATATACCTTCAGCCCTCATTGCAGGATATTGGGAATGTCATGATTGGTGCAATAACACTGTATTTTCATTGGCTGGACTTCAAGTCTCATTTAATATATTTTTAGTAGTATTGTAATCCTGGCAAGGTAGAGCGACATACTGATTGATATAGTCCTTAAAATGGAATGTTAGTAGGAGACATTCAGTC
>JARQOC010000005.1:95809195-95912178 GCA_033576535.1 Allobates femoralis
GGTACATACATTGGCCTGGAGTCACTTTGTCGTAGTTGATGAGCAAGCAGACATTGGCCAATGTATGTACCAAGAACTCCAGATTAAAAGAAAGATTATTGAGTTTTTTGAAAAACGTAAGTTTTGAATTTTTTCCTCAAACAAATATGGCTTGTTAGCACTGTGCATCATTGGTGATAGCTGTGTGCTGCATGACTTTTACTTAGTTTGTTTAATCTCTGTGCCCCATGCTTGCACCAGTTCACACTGGTCTGCTGAGTGCTGTGCAGCTTTTCTGAATTATATATTATATGGAGCTGCAGACTCCATTGCTGCAATGTGCACCCTCATTAAACCTACAGGTGATGGAGGGTTTAGATGGTGCCCGCCCACCGCGAGGTGGGGGGTGGACAAGGAGGGCTTGGATGTCAGATAGGGCTCATCAGACCTGGAGTCACTTTGTCGTAGTTGATGAGCAAGCAAACATTGGCCAATGTATGTACCAAGAACTCCAGATTAAAAGAAAGATTATTGAGTTTTTTGAAAAACGTAAGTTTTGAATTTTTTCCTCAAACAAATATGGCTTGTTAGCACTGTGCATCATTGGTGATAGCTGTGTGCTGCATGGACTTTTACTTAGTTTATATATATATATATATATATATATATATATATATTATATATATATATACAGTGTCGGCCAAAAGTATTGACACCCCTGCAATTCTGTCAGATAATATTTAGTTTCTTCCTGAAAATGATTGCAATCACAAATTCTTTGGTATTATTATCTTCATTTAATTTGTCTTCAATGAAAATAACACAAAAAGAATTGTCCTAAAGCCAAATTGGATATAATTCCACACCAAACATAAAAAAGGGGGTGGACAAAAGTATTGGCACTGTTAGAAAAATCATGTGATGCTTCTCTAATTTGTGTAATTAACAGCACCTGTAACTTACCTGTGGCACCTAACAGGTGTTGGCAATAACTAAATCACACTTGCAGCCAGTTGACATGGATTAAAGTTGTCTCAACCTCTGTCCTGTGTCCTTGTGTGTACCACATTGAGCATGCAGAAAAGAAAGAAGACCAAAGAGCTGTCTGAGGACTTGAGAAACGAAATTGTGAGGAAGCATGAGCAATCTCAAGGCTACAAGTCCATCTCCAAAGACCTGAATGTTCCTGTGTCTACCGTGCGCAGTGTCATCAAGAAGTTTAAAGCCCATGGCACTGTGGCTAACCTCCCTAGATGTGGACGGAAAAGAAAAATTGTCAAGAGATTTCAAGATTGTGCGGATGGTGGATAAAAAACCTCAACTAACATCCAAACAAGCTCAAGCTGCCCTGCAGTCCGAGGGTACAACAGTGTCAACCCGTACTATCCATCAGCGTCTAAATGAAAAGGGACTGTATGGCAGGAGACCCAGGAAGACCCCACTTCTTCCCCCGAGACATAAAAAAGCCAGGCTGGAGTTTGCCAAAACTTACCCGAGAAAGCGTAAATTGTTTTGGAAGATTGTTCTCTCTTTTTGGGCAAAGGCATCAACATAGAGTTTACAGGAGAAAAAAAGAGGCATTCAAAGAAAAGAACACGGTCCCTACAGTCAAACATGGCGGAGGTTCCCTGTTGTTTTGGGGTTGCTTTGCTGCCTCTGGCACTGGACTGCTTGACCGTGTGCATGGCATTATGAAGTCTGAAGACTACCAACAAATTTGCAGCATAATGTAGGGTCCAGTGTGAGAAAGCTGGGTTCCCTTAGAGGTCATGGGTCTTCCAGCAGGACAATGACCCAAAACACACTTCAACAAGCACTAGAAAATGGTTTGAGAGAAAGCATTCGAGACTTTTAAGGTGGCCAGCAATGAGTCCAGACCTGAATCCCATAGAACACCTGTGGAGAGAGCTAAAAATGGCAGTTTGGAGAAGGAACCCTTCAAATATCAGGGATCTGGAGCAGTTTGCCAAAAAAGAATGGTCTAAAATTCCAGCAGAGCATTTTAAGAAACTCATTGATGGTTAACGGAAGCGGTTGATCGCAGTTATTTTGGCTAAAGGTTGTGCAACCAAGTATTAGGCTGAGGGTGCCAATACTTTTGTCTGGGCCATTTTTGAAGGAAGTAGGAAAGGGAAGGACACAAGGAAATAGAGAGTATGTTGGTAGTATGTAGGTAGAACTTGACGAGAAACGTAGGATATACGTGAGTGGAGAGAGAACCATTAAGAGGTCTTGGGGGATGGGAGACATGGAGGAGGCTTGTCCCAAGGCTTTGGAGAAGAGGAGTCTGCTGGAGAGCAGATGAGAGAGAGAAAGGGTCTCAGGGACATGGGTAGTGGGAATACCACCCGTGGCACCT
The DNA here is from genome assembly GCA_033576535.1 of Allobates femoralis. NCBI lineage: Eukaryota > Metazoa > Chordata > Amphibia > Anura > Aromobatidae > Allobates > Allobates femoralis. The sequence goes on from JARQOC010000005.1 coordinate 95,811,534, forward strand.
GAATCCATGCCACGGAGTAGGGTAGTGGGACCGGGTAACAGAATAAACTGGCTCCAGATTAGCGGAGAGACTTTAAGCTCCAAATAGCCAACTGGAGGCTGCTGTATCTCTATGTGCAGCAGCCAAATCTACAAACACTCGCTTAAAAGGTGACCGCATAGGGTCAAGGGAACAGAGAAGACATCGCCCGACAGAACCCGAGGCTGCTGTCTTGGGATACTGTGTGTGAGGTTCAGGGCAGGAGGGCGAGAGCCAGTCCAGAGAGACGTCCCAGAAAGGCACACGAGAAGGGGGTCCCAGTAAAGTGCACACATGCTACCCAAGAGTTGGCTGGATCACCGACCCGGAGGACACAGCACCCGGCTGGCTGTTGTAACCTGGAGAACTGTGAGTAAAGACTGCACCCTGCTGTGTCCTCAGTTCATTTTTTGCATCCCCTGCCCTGTACTACATCTGTTTTCATCATCAAATAGACTTTACAACTGCTCTGGGGCCCCGCTATACCCGTGGGGAGCTGTACCATCTTTGGTGCGTCACCAACGGCCCCAGTGGACCTGAACCGCAGCGTCGGTCATCTATTGCCGAACACAACTAAATCCCTTATAAAACAAGATCCCCTATTTTTAATGACTCAGCCAGGGCCACGGAGATGGGTCATGCCACCATGACTTCCCCAAAGAACTATCCAGCCCCATACTGAGTACCCCACGGTCCTGGTGGGCGAGGCAATTACTCCTCTGCCCTAATGCCTGTGACTACTGACCAGAGGGATGACTATAACATTTACAGGGATTGCAATTGCACTTTTCACCTATAATACACATATGGTCAAAGTTGTTGGTACCCCTCATTTAATGAAAGTAAAAGACACAATGGCCTAAGAAATAACTTTAATCTGACAAAAGTAATAAATAAAAAAATCTATGAAAATGAACAAATGAAAATCAGACATTGCTTTTCAATGATTAGAAAGAAAGTCCGACAGGCCGGGACCCTGCGTGGTCCAGAACCTTTTTAGAGTTTTTAAGAAGAACCTAAATAGAGATATGAAGTTTTATGGATAAAGTCAGCAGTCAGACTTCCTTTCTAATCTTGCAAATATTGGTGGATTCCAGTCATGTCAGTCCGGCAGTGAAAGGGTTCATGGAACAGGTGGGAAGCTGCTTCCACAGAATTTTAAAAAATTAAATTCATGAAATAGGCCTGGATAGAAATGATGGGTCCCCTGAACATAATGTGACAAAAGGGACAGGTTAAATCAAGGTGTGTCCACTAATTAGCATCACAGGTGTCTACAATCTTGTAATCAGTCAGTGGGCCTGTATATAAGGCTACAGATACTCACTGTTTAGTTTGGTGACATGGTCTGTACCACACTCAACATAAACCAGAGGAAGCAAAGGAAAGAGTTGTCTCAGGAGAATAGAAAAAAAATTATAGACAAGCATGTTTCAGGTAAAAATTATAAGCCCATCTCCAAGCAGCTTGATGTTCCTGTGACTACAGTTGCACATATTATTCAGAAATTTAAGATCCATGGGACTGTAGCCAACCTCCTTGGACGTGGCCACAGAAGGAAAATTGATGACAAAGCAAAGAGACGGATAAAACAAATGGTAAGATAGGAGTCCACAAAAACTTCTTAAGAGATTAAAGGTGAAGCTCAAGCTCAAGGATCATCAGAGTCAGATGGCACCATCTATTGTTATTTAAGCCAAAATTGACTTCATTGGAGACAACCAAGGAGGACACCATTGTTGAAAAAAAAAAATCATAAAAAAGCCAGACTGGAATTTGCCAAATTACATGTTGACAAGCCAACAAAGCTTCTGGAAGGATGTCCTGTGGACAGATGAGACAAAAATGGAGCTCTTTGGCAAGGCACATCAGCTCTATGTTCACGATAGAAAAATTAGGCATATCAAGAAAAGAACACTGTCCCTACTGTGAAACATGGAGGCAGCTCTGCTATGTTCTGGGGCTGCTTTGCTGCATCTGGCATAGGGTATCTTGAATCTGTGTAGGGTACAATAAAATCTCAAGACCATCAAGGGATTCTAGATAGAAATGTGTTGCCCAGTGTCAGAAAGCTTGGTCTTAGTCACAGGTCATGGGCCTTGCAACAGGATAATGACCCAAAACACACAGCTAAAAACACCCAAAAATGGCTAAGAGGAAAACACTGGACTATTTTGAGTTGGCCTTCATTCATAAGCCCTGACTTAAATCCTATTAAGCATCTTTGGAAAGACCTCAAACAAGTCGTCTGGAAAAGGCAACCTTCATACACTACACAACTGGAGCACTTTGCTCTTCAGGAGTCACCAAAATACCTGTCGAGAGGTGCAGAAGTCTCATTAACAGTTATGGTCCCTTTACACGCGGCCACAGGAAGGTAGAAACCGGCAGGCATCAGACACAATTGTGCCTGTTGCCTTGAAAAGACCACGATGTGGCGGCATGTAATTCAGCACTTTCCTTCCTTCAGGGAAGACACAAGAAGGAAAGTCCTGCATTACACGCCGCCACATCGTGGTCTTTTCAAGGCAACAGGCACAATTGTGTCTGATGCCTGCCGGTTTGTACCTTCCTGTGGCCGTGTGTAAAGGGACCATAACAGGAATTGTTTGATTGCAGTGATTGCCTCGAAAGATTGTGCAACAAAATATTACGTTAAGGGTACCATCATTTGTGTCGAAGGCCGATTTCATGAGTTTAATTTTTTTTTTTTTTCCGTGGAAGCAGGACTGAAAAGTAATGTCTGACTTTCATTTGTTCACTTTCATCGATTTTTAATTTATTAGTACTTTTGTCAGATTTAAGTTGTTTCTGTGACCTTTGTGGGTTTTTCTTTCACTGAATGAGCAGCAGGATTTTGGTAGGTGAGTATTTGTATTTCTTTGCTTTATGGCACCCATTAGGCTTATGTAAAATATAAAATTGGTGTAACGCTCATGGGGTTAGCATCTGGAAGTGGCCCCACTGGGCCATAGCGCCAATCGCCACCTGGAGGAATAACATGAATGACTACTGAGTCTTCACTAGAGTCCCAGGTGGCTACTGCAGGTAGGTAGCCTTCAGGCACAGCTCTAGGAGGTGTTTGTACCATGATAGCTGACTCCAAGGATCTAGCTCTCATGGGCAAACAGAGTCCTTGGGTAGGTGCCGCCAGAGTGGCTGATGTGGGTACTGGCAGGTGAGTGGGTAAGAGGCAGCACAGCGAATTGGACATGTGCAGGGGGGTGCAGGCTGGTATAAGGTATGGCAAGTGCAGGCTGGGTAGGCACAGGAGGTGCATGCTGATGTAATTCATTGCTGATGAAGACAGGTGCAGACTAGTATAAGGCACTCCAGATGCAAGCAGCTGTTAGCTAGTATAAGCCATGGCAGATGTAGGCAGGTGCTAGGACGAGTCAGAGGTTAGTGGATTGGAAACACAAGCACAGGCACAGGGACATAATACTGGGACAGGGACCTGACAACTAACAACAGATCTTTAGTAGTAGACGATGTTGCTCAGGCACCTCCCAATAGAGGAAGTTACCTTAAATATGGCTGAGAAGCTTTTCTGGTTTAGGGTGTACTGGCCCATTAAGAAGAGTGAGAGTGCCGTGCATGGCCTAAAGACGCTCCCAGGAGACGTGTAATGCAGTGTGGTCTGGGAGCATGAAGTGACTGACGGAGTCCGAGCAAACATAGCGGACCCACCGGCAGGGTGAGTATGTCGTGGAGATCGGTCTCCCTGCTGATGAGATGCTGGTGCCGCAGCGATGGGCGCTACAATTGATAGTGAACAATCACTTTACATTGCTAACATGGAAAAATTGTTAGAGCTATATTCAATGAACATGGATGCTTAATTTTTACAAAACGCAAGAAAAATATTAGCAAATGACAACTCAGAGCATTTTAAATTATCTAGAGGAAATTCCTATGATTCACTAGTGGTCGGAGGTGGTCAAACCCTTTAAAATATTAAAAAAAACATTGATAAACAATGATATTGTTGAAGAACTGACGGCTACAGTGCCTACATGCTGCTACTGTACATTGCTATCGTAAAATTCTTTATCATTTGATATGAAGTCCCATTGCTTTATGTAAATACTCGAATCTAGTTAGAGATTATTTTTTATTTGAATCTGTGTAATATCTATAAGACTAGGTAGAAAGCTACAGCTTTGATTTACCTGTAATGTGCTCAATATACCAAAGCATGCTGCATACCTCCATCATGTTTCCTTGGAGTAGTCATTCACTTGAGGATAGCATCCAAGAGAATTATATATTCAAAGAAGCTATTGAAGGCTTGTCAATGGGAGCCAGGGATGACTGAAGGCATCGCTGTACTCAGTGGGGACCAGGTTTACAGCCGCACTAATATAACTTGCATTTTGGAACCCTGCAGTTTATAAAATCACTGTGCACAGTCTTTTAGACCTATGGATGCAAAGAAGAATGCTGGATTGACACGGACAACCTCTCTTTGTTCACCCTCCGCGCCTTAGATATACTTATATATTTTTAATAAAAAGGTCACTTGGATGAACCATGTTCATGGCCAAAAGAAAAACATACAAGCTCTGCAGTACATTTAATGTGAGTCAATAAATGCAGAATTGTCTGAAACTAATGAACCCAAGACAGCTTTAGAAGTAGGGGTCCTACACAGCAAAGTAACCGAAGAAAGTGTCAAAGTACGATATAAATAATAACACATAATATGCACACATATCAATAATGAACTTTATTTTTTTCCATATTTCATAGAAATCTATTCTTAAAAAAGGACAGGGATTGTATAAAATAATGGAAACTTTATCAGAAATTATAGTGAAGGCCGCTTCACACACACAGATATCTGAGTCCAATATCTGAACAGATCTCTGGTTGCAGTGAAATCATGGATACATTGTTCCATTTTGTGGCTGTGTACAACATGGAGTAATGTATCCATGATTTCACTGCAACCAGAGATCTATTCAGATATTGGACTCAGATATCTGTGTGTGTGAAGTGGCCTTTTAGAAGGATGATATTGCAAAGGGGAAAGTTGAGCTTGTTTATTTACATGCATCATAACTCTTTATAGCTTTTCACAAAATCATCCTATGGCAGCCTATACACCTCATGTAGCAACTAGTGATAGGCGCGCAGCGAAATATTCACACTCACTATACTCGTAACGAGTAGTTTTTTATACTCACATATTCGTCCGAATAGCGAGTCTAATGTAAGTCAATTAGTGATAGGCTCTGCCCACACACATCTGTCCTTAAAACGAGTCTTTCCAGGACATTTTTACGATTTCACTGCATAAAACACCTTGCTGTGCCACCCAGAATCCCTAGCATCCAATCTGTTCTCTCCAAGGTGTCAGTTCACTTTGTGTACTGAAGGGAGCTGTCGGATAAATAACGATTGACACATCATTTACAAGCACCAGCAATACTCGCCGAGTAACAAGTATCACGAATACCGTACTATCCATGCGAGTAGTAAATAGTAACGATTACATTCTCTCATCAATAGTACCAACAGGATAAGCACCAATTACATTCAGCCAAGCGTTTGTCCAAATTTGTGTTTTCAAGAGGGAGAGCAATAATTCAATGCAGGAAAACATCTCTAACTGAGCTGCCCAAAGAAGAAAACGATGAATTAATCAAGATACCAAATCATTCTTTGCTCTGATCGCACCAGTTGGGGAAGATTGGGAAGGTCCCTATACACATTGGATGGTCTGGTTGTCCTGCCGAAATCTTCATTGTCAAGTATTAAAGGCCCCCACTGGCCCCCATCACTTCTACACCAGGTGGTGATTGGGATTGGTGATATCTACAGATTTCTGCCAGATTGTATCTTACACCTTTTCGTTTCTCATGTGTTGGATTGGTATGTGTAATGTTTTGGAAACCCCTTTCCTAGTAGAACGCAGTATCACCCACCACTCATTGCAGATGCGACGCGAACACCACTGCATCCTAGCACGCCTACTTGATTTCTTTCACGATCACTGTGTACGTCGCCCTCGCCCTGTCACACGCCACCATGCGCTGAAATTGCGTGGTGGAAATCGGCTGATCTCTCAGCACAGCAACGCACCACCGCCGATTTCGCCCCGTAAAATCGCCCTGTCTCACGCCACTGTGCACAGGTGATATGGCTTCCACATCGCCGAAATACACGAATTTACGGTCATATGGAAGCCATATTGCTACGTGTGACGGTACCTTAAAGAACTTAGCCAAGCCAAACGTAATTATTAATACTTCTGAAACAATAGGATGGCTTAGCACTTATTCAAAAACATACAAGTTTGGAAACAAGGTCCACGAGAGATGGATACTGTTGACACAATTTAAACAAAGATGAGGTCCAGTCAAAACCAGCCATAAAATGTAGCATTCAGACTAGGGATGGGCGAATCTACTCGCTAGGACTCGTTACTCGGCGAGTAGTAAGGGACTCGCAGGACTCGGTACTCGGCGAGTTTCCCAGTGATGACTCGCACGAGTCCAATGCAAATCAATATCAATCCTAGTTTTGTCAGAAACGCTGACAAAACTAGGATTGCCATTGTTTGCATTGGACTCGTGCGAGTCATCACTGGCTACTGTGCCAGTGATAGCAGGGAAACTCGCAAAGTAACTGCTGTTTCTTTGCGAGCCGAGTCCAGCTGTCTTCTCTGTGCAGCTCCAGGGTCCTAGAACCTGCCTGCTCACAGACATGATGTAGCAGTGCTGAGATTGTTCTCAGTCTGCTCATTCCCTGTGCATGTAGCAGAGAGGACATCGCGTTTTGGACTACGTCGGACGGAAGAGGATTTTTTTAATTAAAGATGGAGTCCCTAATGGCTTTTTTTTTATTTCAAATAAAAAATTTTCTCTGTGTTTTTTTAACCCTTTATTGGAGATTCTTAGTGGCTGGGTCAAACGTGGCCTGACATTAAGAATCTCGGGCTTAATACCAGCTTGTATAACAAAGCTGGTATTAACCCCTTTATTACCCAGCGTGCTACCGCCACCAGGGCCGCTGGAAGAGCGGGGTTCAGCGCCAGAGGATGGCGCTTCAATGAACGCGCCATCTTCTGGGGCGGCTGCGGGCTGCAATTTGCAGCGGGGGGTGCCCAGAAAGCTTGGGCATCCCTGCGCTGCGGATTCCAGCCCTCAGCTGCTTAGCTGTACCTGGCTAGACATAGAAATTGCGCGGAGCCCCACGCATTTTTTTAAAATTATTTAATGAATTTCAGAGTCAGAGTCTCAGAGTCAGAGTCAGAATCTCAGAATTTCATGAAATAATTTAAAAAAAATGCGTGGGGCTCCGCGCAATTTCTATGTCTAGCCAGGTACAGCTAAGCAGCTGGGGGCTGGAATCCGCAGCGCAGGGATGCCCAAGCTTTCTGGGCACCCCCCGCTGCAAATTGCAGCCCGCAGCCGCCCCAGAAGATGGCGCGTTCATTGAAGTGCCATCCTCTGACGCTGAACCCCGCTCTTCCAGCGGCCCTGGTAGCGGTGGCACGCTGGGTAATAAAGAGGTTAGGGCCAGCTTTGTATTATCAGCTGGCCCTAAGCCCGAAATTTATGGTGGTCACGCCAATATTAGACATGACCGCCATGAATTTCTATTAAATTGTTTTAAAAAAAACACAACACAAAGAAAATGTTTTATTAGAAATAAAAAAAAAAGCCATTAGGGACTCCATCTTTAATTAAAAAAATCCTCTTCCGTCCGACGCAGTCCAAAACGCGATGTCCTCTCTGCTACATCCCCTGTGTATAGATATAGATCTCTATGCACAGGGAATGAGCAGACTGAGAACAATCTCAGCTCTGCTACATCATCTCTGTGCACAGACATTCATGTCTGTACACAGGGAATGAGCAGACTGAGAACATTCTCAGCACTGCTACATCAGGCAGCAGGCGGGCTCTAGGACCCTGGAGCTGGCAGCCAGCACAGAGGAGACAGGACTCTTATCTGTGCGAGTCAGCGATTACTTACAAAGTAAACGAGCAATGCAAATAAATGACAAAACTAGGATTGCTTCAGGCTGAAGCTTCCGAGACACATCTGCGATTTGTAAATCTCACACTACTCGCTATTACTCGCTTCCCCATTCATTAACATTGGACTCGCTAGACTCGCAACGAGTAGCGAGTCCTGGGCTCGGACTCGCTAGAGTCAAGCGATTCCGAGTAATTTAGGATTCGCCCATCACTAATTCAGACAAATACAAATGCTTTGTGTCCTTGCTTTCTGCTTCCATTGCAAATCTAATACAAACCTGATACACACAACTTATCAAAGATATATAAACTGACTAAATGATAATCAAAACAAGATATACAATATTAACCATAACAGTAGACCTGACATCACTGTAACTGCTCACTACCAAATATAGAGGTTACCCTATTAAAAGGTATGAGAGTAGTTTTGCAAATAGATATAGATGTATAGCTAAAGATTAACTCCAAATACCGGTTATGGAAACTGAGATTTTGTCCTAGTTTCACTAAATTAACCTATGTCTAGAGATGAGCGAACCTGTTCAGGGCTGACATTTAGGGTATTCCCGTTGTCAAAGTCCTGGAGCCTGGATCTCCATGGTCCAGAATCCTGGGTGGTCAGTGCGAGCTGCTTGCTGTGTGTAATCGGCTCACACTGACCTTAAAAGCAGAGTAATCCTGTATTGCCTGTCTATTTGTCCTTTGTTTTAGCGGCTGTGCGTGACTTTGCTCGCACCCTATGCTCCTTCCCCCTAACCAGCTGAGATACACTGTCTATTACTTTAAGAATGCTCGATTTCCTGCTCCGCTTCATAGCTGTACGTCTGTCGAACAGTTTTTACTGGAAGGAAAAAACAACAAGTTGCGCCACGCTGATCCCACACTTTGAATAAGGGTTAATCAGAGACACACTCACCTGGAACTGTTGTGCACCGCACAACAGGGAATGGGGTACAGGGTGAGTGTAAGATCCGTCTGTTTTTCCTGAAGCGACCTTCCACTTGGCTTCGTGTAGTAAGGCTCCGCGGTCGGGCCGACCGTGTCCAACGGGCCTGAACACTTAATCCCAGTGGAGGCAGTTCTATTGTATGTTCAGCAGGGTCTCTCCTCCAGCAGCTCTCATACCACACCCCAAAGGGAGGAGGATAATGACAGGAAGGAAATATAGTATGGAAGTGAGCGCTAGAAAAGACCAAGGAATTGAAAATTAAGAGAATTACCTCTAAGTTTATTAAAAGGTGGGTGGAGCGAGCCCTCAGCCACAACGCGTTTCGATAAACGTCTTTCTCAAGTGGATCAAACTTGAGAAAGACGTTTGTCGAAACGCGTTGTAGCTGAGGGCTCGCTCCACCCACCTTTTAATAAACTTAGAGGTAATTCTCTTAATTTTCAGTTCCTTGGTCTTTTCTAGCGCTCACTTCCATACTATAATTCCTTCCTGTCACGAACAGTTTTTACTGACCTGCATGACCATCTACATGTGCAGTCCCTGGCTGCCTTGCTGTGGAAACTATACGTGAGTTGTGAGGTCCTCTGCTGCTGGTGCATTGCTTGACTTCCCATGTGTGTCCAGGCTTGCAGCCGCTGCCCGGTGCCCTAGGCCTCAGTTCCTGTACTGGCTATACTGGATTTAAGTTTGTACCTAGGGCACAGCCACGCCTTTTACAGTATTAGGGGTGGTGTGCACCTTAAATTGCTGTTCCCCAGCCTATTGCTGAGTGGCAGCTCCTATTTAAAGTTCCCTTTCCCTGTTGGGCATTGCAAGAGTTTTGCATTAGGTTTGTGAATTTAACTGTGTGTTTGTTCAGCTAGCTGCTCCCAGTAAGCCTGTAATTCCAGCTCCAATTCTGCCTGCAATCAGTCCTGTAATAGCTCATACCAATAATTTCAACCAGACACAGCACCAGTAGTCATTACTAGGGCACTTATTTACATTACCCAAGTTTTTGGGGCGCACATCACTCCAGGGAGTTCCACCCGGACATCATCCAATCGCTTAGGCTGGCTTCAGACTTGCGGACCCTCCGCAGCATCCTGTGAAGGGGATCCGCAAGCTGACCGCAGCCCCTATGTTTATAATGAGAACGCACGGTGCTGCGCAGGTCTGCGCATGACCGTGCACTCTCATTCATTGCAATATGTGATTTGTATGCAGGCGGATGCCCGCGCACAAATCACACACTCTCGTCCGCACCATGAACGCGAGATGGTTGCGTTCCTGGTGCGGACGAGAATGTGTGATTGAGTGTGATTTGTGCGCGGGCATCCGCCTGCATACAAATCACATATTGCAGTGAATGGGAGAGCACAGTCATGCGCAGACCTGCGCAGCACCGTGCGTTCTCATTATAAACATAGGGGCTGCGGTCAGCTTGCGGATCCTTTCCGCAGGATGCTGCGGAGGGTCCGCAAGTCTGAAGCCAGCCTCATATATGCTTATATACTGTGATAGCTGATGTCTCTCTGTTTTTGTCCCTGGACCCGTCTTGTCTGCGTCTACCCTCGTACCAGTGTCTTTGCCTTGAATGTGGAATCCTGCTGTGTTTTATTCCTGGAATCCTTCTGTGCCTGGCACGCTGAACCTAAAGGCTGTGAGTTTCCTGGATCCTGTGTCTTGTGAATAAACCTATGTTCATCTTTTAAAGTTTGAGTCGAGTGTTCCTGCTGAGTGTGTATTAAGCAGTGCTCATGCTACTGTGCTGTGCTCACACTATCCAGCTCTGGTCTGCTCCTGGAGTGCTTGTGTCACTCTGCTCTGGTCCATGCTTGTTGAGCTTGCACTGTTCTGCTGTGTTCATACTACTTAGTTCTGGAACACTCCTGAAATGCCCATGTCATGCAGCCCCAGTCTGCTCATGCAGTGCTTGCACCATTTTGCTTGGGTCTTTTCCAGCCAGAGCCTGATAACCACTATCTGGTGCCTGAAGCTGCGTCTAAAGTTTGGAGCCTAATGACCATTGCTCGGTGTCCAGGTGTCCTGTCTATGTTCCGATGTCTTCTGCCTGAAGCCATGTCTGAAGTCTGGAGTTTAGATGTCTTGCCTGTGTCCAGATGTCCAGTCTGAGGTCCTGGTCGTCCAGCCTGTGTTCTTGAGTTGGTCCCACCTGTGTTTTTGGATGGGCTCTTCCTTCACATTCCTGGGAAGTCACCAGCCTTGTGTTCTGGTGACAACTCTGCCTGAGTTTCCTGTATCCTAAGCTTCACTGTCAGTAATCCTGGACCTGTGCACTCCATGTTTTGCCTGTGTCCCGATGTCCGACCTGTACAATGGGGTTCATCTAGTGATCATGTGTGCCTGAGGTTGGTGTCTGATGTTCTCCTTCTGTGCCAGTGCTATGCCTAAGGCCTGAGTCAGAGGTCCTCCTGATATGCCCGTGCCAGATGACCCTGGACTGTGTTAACCCATGATGACCTTCTGCCATGCCATTGCTTGACATCTGCCAACCTGAGATATTACCTTTACCAGATGTGCGGAAACAGGAGCCTTGGATTTATGTTTACCTTACCCTGTTGCCTTGTACTGTGACTTTAGTAAACTTAATGTTCCTTATTCTTGAAGTTGTGCAGTATCTTCTAGTTCTGCATTGTTCCACCTTGCCAACTTGCTCAACTGCCACAGACCTCATCGCTGCCCTTTCCTAATTTGGGTACCCCGTGGTCCAGTGGGTCCACATACAACTACCACCTCGGATGCACACCCCACATGGCCTGGTAGCGTGGGAGTATAAGCAAAGCCCATTCCGTGACAAATCTTCCATAACATTTTGTGTAAAAATTAAAAAAAAAAAAAAAAACGAAATCCCTGCCCTCCCGTTACACTTATAAAGCAAGGGATAATCTGCTGCAACACTAAACACTAAATATGCACATAGAAATGAATGCAATGAGTGGCCTGGCTGCACAGCTAATACGGGTATAATGAAAAAAGGGAATATAGCAATCACTGCTCTAGAATACAATGCAAATAGGAAGACTTAGCTTCAGCAGTGGCCACTGCGGAGTGCCCGATAACCAACGCCAAGGTGCTTTTGTCTTATAGGGTCCTAACACTATGAGTAACAGAGTTGTGTAATGTGAATGGGTTTATAAGCCTCTATTATAGGGGCTGGAACTGGAAGGAGCCTCTGGGACGCTCTGCACTCTGCAAAAAAACAGCTATACATGCTGCTTCTGCTATTATTGTTTAGATAGATAGATAGATAGATAGATAGATAGATAGATAGATAGATAGAAACAGAAAATATCTGTTTATGTCTAATATGTGGAGTAGCTGGCTCCACAGCTACACTTAGCACCCTCATCACCTCCAGGTGGTCTGAGATTGAGATGGTGTCCACCCACTTAGAAGTGGGATAGGGAGGACAAGGAGGACAGGGATGTCAGCATAGGACTCATCAGACCTGGGGTCACTGTGGAGTGGTTGATGAGCAAACAGATATTGGCCAATATATGTACCAAGAACCCCAGTAAATAAAAAGATAAGAATATTGACTTTTTTTTAAAAAAAACATAAATTTTTAAATTTTTTTCCTCATATATAAACTGCTTACTAGCATGTGTAAATTTTTGGTAGTAACTGAGTGCTGCAGTGAATTTTTTCTGGTAGATAGATAGACAGACAGACAGACAGATAGATAGATAGATAGATAAATAGATAGATAGATAGATAGATACTAGTGCATCTCAATGAATTACAATATCATCAAAAAGTAATTTTTTTTCACTAATTCAATGCATAAAATGAAACACATCTATTATACAGAGTCATTACAAACAGAGGGATCTATTTCAAATGTATATTTCTGTTAATATTGATGATTATGGCTTACAGCCAACGAAAACCCAAAGGTCATTATCTCAGAAAATTAAAGTAAGGAGGTTGAAGGGTTAAAAACCACCTTGCCATATTCCATGAGACATCAAAGGGCAAATATTGATTTATTAGTCAATGTGTTTCGTGACTCCCTGAAACACCCTGAAATATGGCAATATGACATTGATTTTTGATGATGTTCTATTTCATTGAGATGCCCTATTAGGGCACCTTTACACGCCACAACTTTTGGCGGCGACAGAAGGCAATCTAACGTGTGCGTGCACATTTTTCATAGTTGCCTCTGAATGCCAAAGGTGCTTTTACACGCCACAATTTCGCCCTCAAGCTAAAGCAATGTGTCGTCCCTGAAGTTCCCACACCAACAGCGGGAAACATCCGGTAGACTCCCGATGCCGCTTCACACGCCGCAATCCCCAAAGGAATGTGGGCGTACCTGTTCAGCGTGGCGAGAACATAGGCGTGCCAAATTGTTGTACACCACGCTCCAAACACAGTCATTGGACAGCGCAATAGCGTTATGATTGACCACCCTGCTTTGGAAGGCTGGCTAATACATGACGCCATTGTGTATTGGTTAATGGTCAGCTGTTCAAATATGGCGCCCTGTGAATTGACAGTCAATGGAAACACAGTAGCCACCACCAATCATCGCTGACGGGGCGCGGTCTCCAGCACTCTGTGGCACGCCTCCGGGAAATCACTAGGCGATGCAGATTCCATCCCTATCGACCGTTCACATGCCAAAAGCAGGGAATTTCGCCTTCATGATTGACTCTGATTTTGGAGCAGTACAGTGAAATCTGGACCAGGCGACAGGTTTTTTATCGTCACCAAATTCCCCAATTACACGCCGCAATTTCAAGGCAATTTCACGTCGATGGTACAGATTGCTAGTCAGATTTGCGGCGTGTAAAAGTACCCTTAGATAGACAGACAGACAGATAGATAGATAAATTAAAAGAATAGATAGAAGAGCTAGTTGAAAAGAATAGATAGATAAACAAAGATATAGAAAGCAAAAAAAGATAGATATAATGGCCACTTTACACACACCAACGTCTGTGACCAACTTCTGAACAGATCTCTGGTTGCAGTGAAATCATGGACACATTGTTACATTTGTACACAGCCACAAAATGGAACTATGTGTCCATGATTTCACTGCAACCAGAGATCTGTTCAGAAGTTGGTCACAGACGTTGGTGTGTGTAAAGCGGCCCTAAGATAAGGCCCAGTTACACACACAGATAATTGTGCAGAGATTGTTCGCAGATCTTTGGTTGCAGTGAAATCATGGACACATTGTTCCATTTTGTGGCCGTGTACAAATGTAACAATGTGTCCATGATTTCACTGCAACCAGAGATCTCAGAGATCTGCGAACAATCTCTGCACAATTATCTGTGTGTGTAACTGGGCTTATAGATAGATTATAGATTATAAAATAGATAGATAGATAGATAGACAGACAGACAGACAGACAGACAGGTAGATAGATAGATAGATAGATAGATAGATAGATACAAACAAAGCAAAAAAACTGCACAGCACTCAAGACACAATGTGAACTGGTGCTAGCAGTGACGCTGAGTCAAATACCAAGAAAAAAATGTCTCTGCAGCACTCAGCTACTACCAACATTGTACACATGCTAACAAGCAAAAAATGAGAAAAACATTTAAAAACTTTAGTTTTTAAAAAAAACCTCATTAGTCTTAAATTATACTTTCTGGGGGTCATAGTACATACATTGGCCAATGTCTGCTTGCTCACCAACCACGTCACGGTGCCCCCAGGTTTGATGAGTCCTGCGCTGTCCCTGTCGTCCTTTTCCTCCCTGTCCCAATGTTAGGTGGGTGGACACTATCTCAACCTCAGACCACCTGTGGGTGATGAGGGTGCTAAGTGCAGTCATGGTGCTAGCAGTGACGCTGGGTCAAATACCAAGAAAAAAATGTCTCTGCAGCACCGTGACGTGGTTGGTGAGCAAGCAGACTAGTAAACTTAATAACGAGTACTAACTTAATGTCAGAATACATGGTCATCAAAGATTGTTATAGAATCTCCAGGCACATGAAGAGTTAAGCCCTCGTTCCTATAACCTCCAGCACATTGTTCTTTTGCCTTAAGTGTCATAGTCAATAGGAGAACTAATTGAAAGCCAATAAATTTAGTCCGGTGCACCATGCAGTCTCTATCTTTCTAGCCTATACATCAATAGGTCATTCTCAGTTAATTAAGTGAAGACATAATCAGCTTAATTTATGTAGCTCAGGGCAGTTAATGATATCTTTGTACAGTACCTGATGCTCGTCTTGCCCATATACTGTAACTTGTCAAACACGTCAAGCTAATTCGGCAAATGCTCAACCCCAGATATTCAGTTCCTAAGCCGGGATTTCAGCTCACACTCCACAATCCGTAGCTGGTAAATGGTTTGCTCTTGAGCCTGAAACTGGAAGAAAGCCCAGTTAAATTAAAAGACAAGGCAAATCTCATGCTATAAACCAATTAATTACACTGCAATCTCCGTAAAAGGGGCGATAGGCGCCATCGCTAATTAGGCTGGCTTCCAGGTGACAAAATAGTGCTTAAGGATTTTAGAAAAAAGCGTGTAAGGTTGAGTTGAAGTCTTGCTGAGTGCGTATCCATTTCTGGAACTTATTAGGGAATAGATTTCATTTTAAATATCCTGGATTCATCTGGTTTAGTAGCCGACACATTCAGCCGGGAGAGGATTTAGGTCCTCGGCTTGTTCTCCAAAGAGCAGGAATCCATCTAGCCATTCCCTCTCTCACATTCTCTCCTGTGAAGCTGACGGAGACACCGCAATGTCAACCAATTGGACCTCACTTAAGAATCTTAAAAGATCAATCTGCAAAGCAAGGGATGAACAGGACCCCATTTCTGAAGTTTGATGCTCAAACGACTCTTTCATTAAAAGATGCTCTTTGCTATTGATTTCGGCTTAAGTAATGAGAAAGCTTATCCAAAAATCTTTAGCATTTGGGCTCAAGTTAAGAAAATCAATACAGCTATTTCCCATTTGAACTGCATATGTGAGTTTTATGTACAAAAGGCAAGACAAAGCCCAAATCGGATAAATCGATAGCATTGTCAATAGAACATGAAGCTGACAAATGGTGTTTTAAAGCAATTAAAGTGAGTTGTAAATAGAGGGAGGCTAATCATTCGCAGGGCTGCGGAGGACGGAGTGTTTAATATGTATAAATATTACACAAAGGAGATGGTGGAAATGAAAATAGATCAAGTGTCTGCCTTTTAACACATTTACTTTTGCGGAGTCTCATGACGCCGAGCTGCAAAGACCTTTCTGCAGTTTGCCAGAGACCCTTTCAGCACAAGTCTGGGCCCTGCAGATCAGAGGCTGCCCGGAGTCCAGGTTACAGCAGCTGTCAAACAATAGCAATAGGCAAAAAGTGGTGTGTGTGAATTTATATAGGATGTCAGCAATCGTACCAAATACATAGAAGTAGTGTCGCTTTATAGACAATATACAAAACAACC
Source organism: Allobates femoralis (assembly GCA_033576535.1). Taxonomy (NCBI): domain Eukaryota; kingdom Metazoa; phylum Chordata; class Amphibia; order Anura; family Aromobatidae; genus Allobates; species Allobates femoralis. The sequence goes on from JARQOC010000005.1 coordinate 95,827,911, forward strand.
TTATGTTATATTTTTATTACTTTCTTGTTGTTTTTATGTATTTTTCATATTACTGTTACTCTACACTTTAGAACAAAAATAAACTGAGCAATAGAGGTGTAGAGCTAAGGGGGATGCAGAGGTAGCAGTCACACCAAGATCCAGGGGCCTGAATAGTCCAAAGGTCCAACAAGATGACACCATTTTAAATGGCACTAGATGGCTCATCTCATCGGGAAGGCGGCGATATCACGATGGGGTAGGGCTCTGTGGCATTGGGGGGGGCTCGTTTGGCAGTGACATCCTTTCTTCGGAGGGCGGTGAGGTGAGGGGAGGATCGGGTGGGCTCTGAGGTGGACTTATAACTCATGCCACTGCCATGTTTGTTCATCCTGCCATGCGCAGTAGCGGATCACATTTACAAATAGAGTGACATCACAATAGAGACAGTCTCTGAGGCTGCCTTGTGAGGGATTATGGGAATGGGGGGTGTAGCAACACCGGCGGGGGTGGAGGAGGAGGACCCATGCCCTGGCATTAGAGTTTGTCTACTTCCTCACTGAAGTGACAATTTGCATATGGAATTTCCTAGACAAGCATTGCGGCTTTAAGTCTCCTCACTGCCGGCTGGCAGAATACTCTCCACAAGGAGAATAGATACTCCCCCAGACCTAGTCTCTGCCTCTCATCCAGCCAGATCAGAATTTCCACATACTGCATTGATGAGGGTCAATCCACCCGAAACACAGTATCTGCAGTTTAAGGCTCTGATCTGGCACAAAACCTAAGTCATATTAAAAGATTTGTTAAAGAGTCGATTATGACTTTGAGGATTGATACCTTTATTAGGTGGCATTCGAGTTTATCTACTTCTATACTGAAGTGACAATTTGCACATGCCATTTCCCAGAGGAGCATTGTGGCTTTAAGCCTCCTCAGTGCCGGCTGGCGGTATACTCTTCACAAGGAGAATAGCTGTTTCCCCAGACCTTCACTATGTCTATTACTCTACAAAGTCCCATTTGAAACCCTGAAAACAGAATTCAAATGAAATCTCCCACTGTCTCAATCCCAAATTGACTCTTTTTTTTCAGCATTTTGGGACTTTTTTGAAAAGATGACTAAGAGGAATAAGCTAATAAAAAGACTTTCAGGCTGGACAGAGCTCTGTTGAGAGAAGTGACCACACATGTAAGCTGTGAAAGAAAGATTGTGAAAAGTAGCCAGAGTGAATTGCTAACTACTGGATGCTCCTGAGATCTGAAGGGCATTCCTCCCTGCAATATAGATATCGCGATTGCACGAGCCAGGGTACTCGGTGGCCGGGCAGACAGTCTGTTGGGGTATCACAGTGGCAATTGCCCAGCCCCATGGCCCTGACCAGACAAGTGAAAGGGGGTATATTTATAGTGAATTATAGTTTATTGATGATCCATGATGCCAGCTGAGGTATCTGGTCAGGAGTGACCAGCGCTGTTAGTAGTGGCCCCAGGGGATAGATGGTGAAGCAGCAAGTTGGATTACTTCCCTCAGCAGAAGCAAGTCCCTGGGGTGATGATGGGGGTTGTAGTGTGAGATGCAGCAGACACAGACTAGGAGGCAGTTGAATGCAGTCTTTACCTCTCCTGAAGATTGATGGCAAGTTGAAACTAGGGGTACTGGTCACCAGGTCTAGGGTCCAGTCTGTCCAGAAGTAGATGAAGTCTGCTCCACTAAGTGGGTAGAATAAGCCTTCCTTTCTATGCTCGTCTGTGTGGGGATCTAGCAGCCTATGAGCTGATCTGTCTTCCTGTGTCTCTTCTGATGCAGCTGCTTCAGGAAGCCTGCATTGCGAGCTCATTGTAAGCAGTTCTCTAAGTCTAAAACTGAGCTCTCTCTAATGCTTTTATACTGGTGCTATAAGGGTAACCAGAGGACCTGCAAGCCCTTGGTCTCCAGATACTGCTACCAGGATTTGCAAATCCTTACTTAGCCCAGGACTCTCGTGTCTTGCTCCTGGTGTATTCCTAGAGCGAGTTTATTCAGCTCCAGACCCGTTCTATCTCCTCGTGCTTCTTCTTCCTTACCTTCTCACTACTCACTAATCCTTCACCCAGCCAGAGGAGTGAGCCAACCTACAAAAACTAGGTGTTTTGGCTCCCCCTTCTGTTCAAGGATCAGGCTTGTGTATGAAAGCAGGGAGCTCCAATTACCTCTGGATATGATACCACCACCTATTAGGGAGGTGATACCACTGTGGCGACTGGACAGCAGGGTCACCACATAGACCTCTCAAATTGCGGGATGGCCACAATTTACTGTGCCATCCAAGGTGGTGAATGTGCTAATCTGCCGCCCTACCCAACCTCCCTTTCAGAGACATAGGCCTGACACAATGGCTGTTACTGATGTAGAAACCACACTTGACGTTACAACTGATAACGTGCCAGGGATAACTTGATGCCTGCAGAATTTCTGCAATGGATTCTGTTACCAGGCCATGACTTTTAACAGAATTATTAAATTCTTACTGCGGATGTGCTGTGAGAAAGCCCTGTGAAAAGAATGGCTTACTGTTAAATCTTTTAATGAAACTGTGCTTAAGGTGATAGAAAGCATCAAGGTTTTTTTCTATGAATAATAATATTAATAACTATTATTATTTCTATAGTACCAAGATATGCAACTACATTTTACAATTCAGTGTGAACTTGTACATATAATATAAGATGTTACTTAGTAACACATAGCTCAACGCAAGAGGAACGACACCCCGGCCCGCAAGCTTATAGTCTATAAGGAAATACGTACACAAACAAAAAAGCTAAAAATAAAGGACTGGTTATATATGGTTCAGACATCAGTATAATAAATTGGGGATTCAATTAGTGCAATATGAACAGATCACCAGCTAGTGTCTGTAAAACTATAGGTACAAAGAGCAACCGGTGTGGGGAATAGAGAACAGTGATAGTTAGATCAGTGAGGTGAGGTGATAGGCCAATCTGAAGAAATGTGTTTTTAAGGTGCACTTGAAACTGTGGATAAAGGGAATTAAGGGGAACCTGTCAGGTGGTTTATGCCTTCCAGCTATCACTATCTGCTCCTTTAGCTTCATTGTGCTATTCTAACCATCCCTGTCTATGCTCACAGTGTAATGTTAAAGGTGAAAAAAAGCATTCATCAGGTTAATAGTTAACATTGCTGCCGAATTTCAGAAGATGCAGAAGATGCTGACAGGACATGTATGATGTCACGACCATGTGACTATAATAGGCAGAGTTCAGTCCCCATAGACCATAAGGATTTTGCTTGCTTAGCTCCACCCACTATGGTCACATGATCATTACATCACACAGGTTCTTTTACACAGACAAGTTGACAGTGAGATAACTGCAAGAGTGACTACGTCCTCCAAGGTGTAGTCACTGCCTCGTTTATATAAGGAAATGTAAGTGTAGAAATGCTTTTATTTCCACCTTTAACATTACACTATGAGCTCAGACAGAGATGGTTGGATAGTATTATGAAGCTGCAGGTACAGATAATGATAGCTGAGGGGGCATAAACAACCTGACAGGTTCACTTTAATCAAATTGTCTGGTGTAGTGCATTTCAGAGAATTGGTGCAGCTTTAGAAAAGCTCTGGTTATGTGAATGGGTGGTTCAGATTATTGAGGATGTTAGTCTTAGGCTACATTCACACAGTGCACTATTGCATCGTTAGTGCAGCGCTTTACGGGTCCGCTAATTGCAGTGGAATGCAGTGAAATACAGTGACGTTAGCTGTCCCAGCAAGTCAATACATTTCACAATTTGGCATTCACACACTGCGCTTTTTACGGATCTGTTCTTGGAATCAAGAACGGATCCATAAAAGGAATGAACATGTCAATTATTGGGCGCTTTTGCCTGCTCTCTTTACTCACCTCGCTGCTCTCCCCCGGTGATTTTCAGCGATGTCCCATTATACCAAGGCTGTAGAACCTGCTGGAAAACCTGCCACTGCACAATGTGACCAAGTGACATCAGCCGGTCACATGCGCAGGCCACAGGATGGTAGAAGCAGATACTGTGGCCTCCGGAGGTGAGAGGACATTGCTGGAGATCACTGGAGGAGCACGAAGAGGTGAGTAAAAAGCACTGCAACATTCATACACAAAAGGCTGCGCTTTGTGAGGCACCTGCAGTTTCTACACCAAAATGGACCCTCACAAAACACAGCAAAAATACTGTGTGTGAATGTAGCCTAAAGCACCCGTCACACCAGGCGATGGGGCTGGGGATGTTTGGCAGTGACTGGTGGGTGCACGGACGTTTTTGGCGCCCCGCCAGCGTCGCCGTCCCCCGTTTACACAGGGCGACACCTCCAGCCCCGCGTTGGCGATCTGTCAGGCGGCATCGCTGCCGGGGTGTCTGGAAACCCCAGCGGCGATGCCAGACAATGGGAGCCTATGGCTCCCATCGCCTGACAGGTTGCCGACCAGCACATCGCCCCATGATGGTTGTGACTCACCGTAGCCGGGATGTACATGTCTCGGGCTGTCGCTGCTCCCTGTCACGGTTCCGCGCCGGATGCTGTGTAGGCCCGGTGGTCCAGATCAATAAGATTGGCTGAACAGTAGGGGTTAATTCTTGTCGTGACGCCACCTGCGGGAATTTCGGTGATTTCACCGGCGCTGCCTGGACCTCCGGGGGATGTGATGCAGCAAGATGGGATGCTCCCCACAGGACAAGCGGGAGTCCCCGGAGCCAGAAGCTGCACTTGATGTTGTGAGGCAGCTTAGTTACTCTTAGCATGCGGAGTTAACAGTTCTGAAGAAACACGGACATCAGTATTCTCTGTAACGGGTCTTTTACTGTAACCGGCAGATGATACAGGGTACACAGGTAACGGGTAACGGACTGGGTGGTCTCAGCAATGACTGGAATGGTTTCAGAGCTCCGCGGTGTTCCTCCATTCTAAACTTGTTCTAGGTGAATTGCCGATGTCGCCTTAGTGTGCCAAGTTCGTGTACAAGGGGCAACTTAAATTTCCCTGCTGGTGTGTACGTTCCGGTGTGAGGGGAGCCTTTGTCCTTTTGGTGGGTACTCCGCTGGCAAGACGGCTCTTAATCGCGGCTGCAGTGAGGTGCTCCTGTAAAGCCTCCCTTCACTTCTGGTTTGCAGAGCAGTGATGAACAACTTGCTTGCTTCAGAATCAGTGATCCGGTTGTGTGATGGGCATGGGTGTATTTTGGACCTATTAGGTAGTCGCCCAGGTACCGGTTGTTGAGGCACCGAGTAATGGCGCCAACCGGTAGGTGGTCTGCAGGGCTGCACGGAACTGTGCAGAGCCCCTTCTCCAACGTTCCTCCCGACCACTTCTCTCTTCTTCCTTCTCCTACATTCTCCTACACACTCTACTCCTACACTCCGCCCACCAAGACCTTATGGGCCCTCTATGCTGGTGATGCATGTAGGGTATGAAGCTCTGAGGTTAACCATATCACTGCTGAGGCAGAGAATATTGCATCATCTATCAGGGATGCAATACCCTCCTGTGACGCACTCGTTGCGGGGCGCCACAGTTGCCTGGTTTCAGAGCACTGCTCTAAAACCAGGCGACTGCCCGGCACTGCTGACATCGTCCCTTTACATGAGGCGATGTAGGGGCGATGATGCTGGCGATAGGCCACGCCCCCACGTCACCTCTGTAATGGGCGGCGATGTCGCCCCGTGTGACGGGGGCTTAAGAGTGATAAGTTTATATAGGATTCTGTAGCTGATGGGCAACCAGTACAAAGACTGGCACATGGAGGTGGCATTAGTGTATGGTCGGAAACATGATCCTGGCTGCTGCATTCATGATATATTGGAAAGGGGAAAGTTTAATAAGAGGAAGCCCGATTAGTAGAGGGAACAGTTTTGCTTTGCTGTCAATGGACTCTGTCTGCAACTAGGTTGTATTATTTTTAGGGTTCGTTATCTTCCACCCCCCCCCACCTCCTCAATCCCAGGTCTGTTAATACAAAAAATTAAAGCAGAAACTCAAAACAACAGCCACCGCTATGCAGCAAACATGGAGAATATAGAAAACTCTGATTTCAGTTGTTTGATCACAAAGAAAGAATGAGTTTTCTCAACCTACTAGTAGGAACCAATTTTCCTCAATATCTATAAAAGTGGCATTTATTAAAATACCTGTCCTTTCTATCCCTATGAGATAAGTTGAGTTCTTTGACAGCAGCAAGTCCTGTTAGCTCTACAGTAGTAATAACCATGCATGCTCTACCAATCCTACTGTAAATGTTCTGTAAAATATCAGAGTCACAATATTGTCCTGCAGTTTTCACAGTGAAACACATCATAAAACGCACACAGGAGGGACAACCATAACAACAGCTACCGTCAGTGTACAAGGACAGTGTATGGTTCCAAATGATGTTTTGGTAAGAGCAGTGACATAGACAAAGACTTCTTTTTTTCATGAATTTCTGAAGAAAAAAATCCCTCACCAATGGGCTGTCCATCCATAAGAATAGGTGCATCTCAATGAATTAGAATATCAACAAAAAGTTAATTTATTTCAGTAATTCAATACATTAAGTGAAACACATATATTATATAGAGCCATTACACACAGAGCTCGTCGCCTGTAGAAGCTCTGCTTAGTTACCCGATGTTTACCCTGGTTACCAGCGTTCTCGCTGGTTGCTGGTGAGTCTGCCTGTTTGACAGCTCACCAGCGATCAGATAATGATGTCCCAGCGACCCCGGCCACGTCGGATCGTTAATCGAATTGCTGGGACATCATACTGTGTAATGGGGCCTTAACTCTCTGAATCCTTGATTTGAATTTTATGAGGATAAAGTCTTTCCACTTGTTTCAGATGTCCTTAGCTGCAGTTATACTCCTGTTACAATCACTCCTGGTAAACCTGGTAGGTCCAGAATGCCAGAACTCAGTAGAAGAGATCAAGAACCACCTCAGGTTGGACCTTGACCAGCATCATGGCTTTATTTTCTTCTGAAGATTTCAGCTTGATACGATGTCTAATGACTGGACAGAGTGCTGGTATAGGTCAGGCACAAGGTAGGGGAGCGGCTGGATTCTCCTCTACTTTGCTGATCACCAGGGACATAACGTGAAGCTTATGGGCCCCGAGGCAAAAGATCCAACAGGGCCCCCAATTATGCAAATCTTTAATAGCATTAGCATTTTACTATAGCCTAAGGGGACTTTTTTGGACTCCATAGGCTTCAGGGCCTGGGCACGATAGCAACCCCTGCACCTATTGTAGTTACGCCCCTGCTGATCACAGAAAATATGGTGGCCAAGGCACGACTGGACAATTTCATGCTGCATTTGGGAAAGTTGTAATGTAAGAGATCATTGCATGTCACTATGGTTATCAGTGACTAACACCTGAGGTATTATAAGGCTATGTGCACACAGTGCATTTTTAATGCAATTTTCATGTGATTTTTGGTGTAGTTTTGTCAGAAATTTGTATGCCTGTCTTAAAACCAGCAAAGTCAATGAGAAATCCAAAGTGTTGTTCACTTTTTCCTTGCAGATTATATGCAGAAAAAAATCTGCTTCATGTCAATTATTGGTACATTTTTTGCAGTGTTTTTCACCCATTGACCTCAATGTAATAATGAAAAAAAGCTTCAAACGCAGTTGTGTTCTCTCTCTCTCTTTCTGTCTCTCTCTCTCCTCCTTTTAGTCAGGCATTGATTTGACTCAAAAATAGAAAAAAACAAAGCAGGGAAAAACGCATCAAAAAATGCATAATAAATCGCATTTTTTGGTGCATTTTTCTGCCAAGACGTGCAGATTTGGTGCAGAAATTTTATGCGTCAAATACTCAATGTGTGCACATAGCCATACATAATATATTAGATTATCAGGCATTCACCATACCCCGGAAAACAAGACATCAGGAGGCTGAGGATTATTGCACTCAGTGGAGTAAGCTCATGGGCCCCAATGCGAAAGCTTCAACAGCTCCCCCAATTATTGGATTTAACAATAGTATTTTTCTATAGGTCAAAGGGACTAGCCACCTAGGCTCCAGGGCCCAGGTACAATTACAATCCCTGCACCTGTTGTACGCGCCTGATTGCACCACTGAACATATAATATAGGATACTAGATGGTGGCCCGATTCTAACGCATCGGGTATTCCAGAATATGTATGTAGTTGACATACTGTGACTGAAAGAACTTGTTCAGTCAATGTGAGTGAACTACATATATATATATATATATATATAGCAGCGCTATGGTATATGGCGGTACATTACAGTACATGTATAGCAGCACTATAGTATATGGCGGTACATTATAGTAAATGTATAGCAGCACTATAGCGTACGGTGGTACATTACAGCACATGTATAGCAGCCCTATAGTATATGGCGGTACATTACAGTACATGTATAGCAGCACTATAGTATATGGGGGTACATTATAGTACATGTATAGCAGCGCTATGGTATATGGCGGAACATTACAGCACATGTATAGCAGCACTATAGCGTATGGTGGCACATTACAGCACATGTATAGCAGCACTATAGTATATGGTGGTACATTACAGTACATGTATAGCAGCACTATAGTATATGGTGGTACATTACAGTACATGTATAGCAGCACTATAGTATATGGCAGTACATTACAGTACATGTATAGCAGCGCAATGGTATATGGCGGTACATTACAGTACATGTATAGCAGCGCTATGGTATATGGGGGTACATTACAGTACATGTATAGCAGCGCTATGGTATATGGCAGTACATTACAGCACATTTATAGCAGCACTATAGTATATGGCGGTACATTACAGTACATGTATAGCAGTGCTATAGTATATGGGGGTACATTATAGTACATGTATAGCAGCGCTATGGTATATGGCGGTATATTACAGCACATGTAGAGCAGCACTATAGTATATGGCGGTACATTACAGTACATGTATAGCAGTGCAATGGTATATGGTGGTACATTACAGTAGATTTATAGCAGCGTTATGGTATATGGCGGTACATCACAGTACATGTATAGCAGCGCTATGGTATATGGTAGTACATTACAGTACATGTATAGCAACGCTATGGTATATGGCGGTACATTACAGCACATGTATAGCAGCACTATAGTATATGGTGGTACATTACAGTACATGTATAGCAGCGCTATAGTATATGGGGGTACATTATAGTACATGTATAGCAGCGCTATGGTATATGGCGGTACATTACAGTACATGTATAGCAGATGTATATGGCGGTACATTAAAGTACATGTATAGCAGCGCTATGGTATATGGCGGTACAGTACAGTACATGTATAGCAGCGCTATGGTATATGGTGGTACATTACAGCACATGTATAGCAGCACTAAAGTATATGGCGGTACAATACAGTACATGTATAGCAGCACTATAGTATATGGCGGTACATTACAGTACATGTGTAGCAGCACTATAGTATATGGAGGTACATTACAGCACATGTATAGCAGCGCTATGGTATATGGTGGTACATTACAGTACATGTATAGCAGCGCTATGGTATATGGCGGTACATTACAGCACATGTATAGCAGCACTATAGTATATGGCGGTACATTATACTACATGTATAGCAGCGCTATGGTATATGACGGTACATTACAGCACATGTATAGCAGTGCTATGGTATATGGCGATACATTACAGCACATGTATTGCAGCACTATAGTATATGTCGGTACATTATAGTACATGTATAGCAGCGCTATAGTATATGGCGGTACATTACAATACATGTATAGCAGCACTATAGTATATGGCAGCACATTACAGCACATGTATAGCAGCACTATAGCGTATGGCAGTACATTACAGCACATGTATAGCAGCAATATAGTATATGGCAGTACATTATAGTACATGTATAGCAGCGCTATGGTATATGGCGGTACATTACAGCACATGTACGGTATATCAACGCTATGTTATATGGTGATAGATTATAGTACATGTACTGTATAGCAGCACTATAGTATATGGTGGTACATTACAGCACATGTATAGCAACAGTATAGTTTATGGCGGTACATTACAGTACATGTATAGCAGCCCTGTGGTATATGGCAGTACATTACAGCACATGTATAGCAGCACTATGCTATATGGCGATACTTCGCTCCCCACGGCCCCCTCGCTCCTCCACAGTAAAAGTAAAAATAAAAAAATCCTCAGTGAGGATACTCGCCTGTCCGCCGGCTCACTCCACCTCCGTCTTTTAGGTCCTACAGGCCTTTAGGACCTGTCATTGCTGGGAAACCGATCAGCTGATTGGTCACATGACCGCTAACTGATGGGGGGGGCAGGATAGAGCAGGGGGGCAGGATGGTGACAGGGGGGGTGCAGGATGGAGCGAGCGGGGCAGGTTGGAGCCGGGGTGGCAGGATGGAAGGAGGGGAGGGCAGGATGGAGCCGGGGTGGCAGGATGGAATCAAGGGAGGGCAGGATGGAGGCGGGGGAGGGCAGGATGGAGGTGTGGGCAGGATGGAGCGAGCGGGGCAGGATGGATGCGGGGGGGGGCAGGTTGGATGTTGGGGGGCAGGATGGATGCAAGGGGGCAGGATGGATGCGGGGGAGCAGCATGGATGCGGGGGAGCAGGATGGATTCGGGGGGGCAGGATGGATGCAGGGGGGCAGGATGCATGCGAGGGGGCAGGATGGATGCGGGGGCAGGATGGATGCGGGGAGGACAGGATGGAGCCGGGGGAGCAGGATAGGATGGAGGTGGGGGGGCAGGATGGAGCCGGCAGGGCATGGAGCCAGGGGGCAGGATGGAGGTGGGGGGCAGGATGGAGCCAGCAGGGCATGGAGCCAGGGGGTAGGATGGAGCCAGGGGGACGGATGGTGGCGAGGGGGTAGGATGGAGCCAGCGGGGGGGGCAGGATGGCAGGATGGTGGCGGGGGGCAGGATGGAAGCGGGGGGTAGGATGGAGCGAGCGGGGCAGGATGGAGCCGGGGAGCAGGATGGATTCGGCGGGGCAGGATGGATGCAGGGGGGCAGGACGGAGCAAGCGGGGCTGGAAGGAGCAAGCAGGACTGGAAGGAGCGAATGGGGAGGAAGGAGCGAGCAGGGCAGGAAGGAGCAAGTGGGGCAGGAAGGAGCGAGCGGGGCAGGATGGAGCGAGCTGGGCAGGGCAGAGCGAGCTGGGCAGGACGGAGCGAGCGGGGCAGGACAGAGCAAGCGGGGAAGGACAGAGCGAGCGGGGCAAGAAGGAGCGAGCGGGAGAGAAAGGAGCGAGCGGGGCAGGTAGGAACAAGCAGGGCAGGATGGAGCGAGCAGGGCAGGACAGAGCGAGCTGGGCAGGATGGAATGAGCGGGGCAGGAAGGAGCGAGCAGGGCAGGATGGAGCCAGGGGAGCAGGATGGAGCCGGGAAGGGGGACGGGATGGAGCCAGGAAGGGGGGCAAGATGGAGACGGGGGGCAGCATGGATGCGGGGGGCAGGATGGAGCCGGGGGGTAGGATGGAGCTGGGGAGGAGCAGGATGGATGCCGGGGGGCAGGATTGATGCGGGGGCAGGACGGTGCCGGGGAAGCAGGATGGCTGCGGGGGTGGGCAGGATGGCTGCGGGGGGCAGGATCCCCCTTGCCCCCCTCTGTTCTCATCCGCAGCGTCGCACTGCGTACAGCAACATGTGACAGGGTGGGCTATGTGACATCACATCAGCCTGCCCTGTCACATGACAGCTGTACAGTGAGAAGACGGGTGAGAACAGCAGGAGGCATGGAGGGAGGCAGGAAGGCGTAGAGGAAGACAGAAAGGCGAGGAGGGAGGCAGGAAGGCAAGGAGGGAGGCAGGGAGGCGAGGAGGTGAGGAGGGAGGCACCGGGAACCAGTGTCGGCGGTCGCCGCGGCCGTACGCATGCGTCGCTGTTGCCAGGTTACAGCTACTATATAATCTTCTCATTTTGAATGCGCAAGCTTTTTGCATACGCGGCGCTCATTGGTTGCCGCTGCTAGCGGCACCCAATTAACGCTTGCGCGCGATTTCGGTGTCAGACAGACACGATTAGGAGATTATATAGTAGATTTGCTCTAGCATCCCTTCCACTTTGGTGGAAATGTAATATGCTGTAGGTTTTACCCCTGAGAAATAAAGGGTGTGAAATTCCTTACTGTAGATATCCCGCCACATAAGAGCATAATGGCAGCAGTGAGTCACCTTTAAGGCAGTACCTCTGAACATCACATATGTCTGCCTCTCAGAACAGAAAATTTCACAAAATCAATACTGCCACAAAATCAAGAAAAAATGCACAGAAAAGTCATGACAATTTGAGATAACACATGTGTGATCTGGCCACTTAGATTTTGATTGAATCATAAACCACATTAGGTTTGCAGTCAAATCGTATTGGTTTTACAATGCTCATCTATGGCTGCATGGTTTATCCAATGAAAATATCTCAACCATTTACAAAAACATGTGACCAAATGAAAAAGCTTTACAAAACCAGATTGATGAGAAAATGATTAGCCAATCCCTAGCCACGACATTTGGATTTTCTCTCAAGTGAAAAATAGTGATAGATGTCAGTGGCGTAACTTGAAGCTCATGAGCCCTCATGCAAAAGCTCCAATGGGGCCCCCAATTATAGCAAATCTTTAATTGCATTAGTCTTTTTCTATAGATTAAAGGGACTTTTGGGGCCCCCTAGGCTCCAGAGCCCGGGTGCGATTGCGACCCCTGCACCTGTTGTAGTTACGCCCCTGATAGATGCTGTAGCCTCATAATAATAGATACAGCATCCCAGTATTAGTATAAAAATCAAAAGCTACCAGTGGTGATAAATGAATTTATGCATGTACTATAATCCATTCATTACTTATGTAATGTGTGCGTAGTAAATATACATATATTACTTTTCTATATTTACATTTCGTAATGGTTAGATTCAGTCATTAAGCGGATAGAGTAAAATTATTGGTGATGTGTAATCACAGAATAAAGGGTGACAGATATCCAGTGTATCTTCTTTAGTATTGTGGCATTTGTAATGAAAACTGTCGAAAAAAAAACATTTAATTAGAAGGATTGTGATATTAAAAACACTCGTGTGAGTCTTGTACAAAAATGATTTATTACATCGTTTTCCAAACTGCTAAATCTAAAACAGAAGAAAACATTTTGGGTGAAAGCAAATCCCTTCTTCCATTTACATATGGTATTAAGCAGTGTATCAAAGACGTCTGAGATACCAATAGGCATTCCAATAGAATTTTCGTAATAATCGTCATCTTAAATTAGAAATATTTTGAATTTAAATTCACTTGATATTTCTTTATATTTAAGTTGGTGCAAAAAGTAGAGATGAGCAAACATTTCCGAACAAGGTTTGCCAATTTCAGATTTGGCATGGACATTGACGATTCGGCTTGTGATTGGAAAATCCGAGCAATTTGCTAACAAACCGGTCAATGTGGCTTTGATCTGGGGAACAATTTGCCATTTTCAATTGGCCCTAAGGGTGTGTGCTCACGGTCAGTATACACAGCGTTTTGGACGCAGCGTCTTGCCACTGCGTCCAAAACGCTGCGTAGTACAGTATAAGCATAGTGGATGAGAGTGTAAGAAATTCCATCCTCATTATGCTTAACCTGCCTGCAGTGTGTTTGGAGCTGTGGTGCGGGTTGCCGGCAGTCTGCTCCTCCGCAGCATGTTTATATCATGCTGCGAAGTCGGAAGCGGCTGCCATTAGGTGACTACAGGGAGAAGCCGCCCCGCACCCACCGCACACGGTGAGTACAGGGCGGCTGTGGTCTCTCTGCGGTCACCCGCAGCTTCACTCAGGTCCGGATGAGCTGCGTCCAACACACTCTTACACTTTCCTTGAAGGTTTATGGCCAAAACACTCACCGGTAGACTTGGTGGCTGAGAACTCCACTAAACTAAAGTTAGCAGAGTTAACAGCCATCGGGCCTACCAGTTTTTTTCAACATGGTGAATTGAAGGGATCTTTAAAAGAAAGTTTTCAAGCTTCCTTGAGTCTCCAGGTGTTGGGAACACCTGAAGACTGAATTTTTGGAAGAGTGGCAGATGTGGCAGTCACTTTAAAATCCAGAAATCTTAATATCTCCTTTAGGGCACCTTTACACGTCGCAACTTTTGGCGGCGATCGGAGGCAACCTAATGTGCGTGTGCACATTTTTCATGGTTGCCTCTGAACGCCGAAGGCGCATTTACACGCCGCAATTTCGCCCTCAACCTAAGGCGATGTGTCATCCCAGAAGTTCCCACACCAACAGTGGGAAACATCCGGTTGACGCCACTTCACACGCCGCAATCCCCAAAGGAATGTGGGCGTACATGTTCAGCACCACAAGAACATAGGCGTGACAGACTTGTGTATTCCACGCCCCAAACACGCTGATTAGACAACGCAATAGCGTCATGATTGGCCAGCCTGCGCAGGAACGCTGGCTAATACATGACGCCATTGCAATTGTGTAGTGTGAATGGACAGCTCTTCAAATATGGCGCCCTCTGAAGGGACAGCCAATGGAAACACAGTAGCCACCACCAACCATCGCTGAAGGGGGCAATCTCCAGCACGCTGTGGCACGCCTCCGGGAAATCAGTAGGTGACGCTGATTCCATCCCTATCGCCCCTTCACACGCCAAAAGCAGGGAATTTCCCCTTCATGGTTGCCTCTGGTTTTGGAGCAGTTCTCTGAAATCGCAACCAGGCGCAACTTTCAAAAACACCACCGGGTTCCCCAAATACACGTCGCAATTTCGTAGCAATTTCATGGCGACGGTGACGGGGCTCCGGATTGCCTCTCAGTGTTCACACCCCAGTTGCGGCGTGTAAAGGTACGCAGGAGGTGGGGCAAAGCGGCCAGCACTGCAATAAGCTCTGTGTATTATGCAGCAGGTGAGGGAGGCAATAATTGTCATCAGGGAGGCGGTGGTGGGCGGATTAAACATACAGTGGGTGTGAAAATGCCCTTTGGCTCCAGCCACAAGCCACCTCCTATTTGGCTCCACTATGTAAGTTTTCAAAGTGTATTATCTTGGGGTACAGGGGAGCTCAAGGGCTGGGGGACCCTTGCCTGAATGCAGCAGATATGCTGCATTCAGTGCTGTAATTAGATCACCATGTATACTTGGTGACAGGTCCTCTTTAGCATCCCTTTAAAAAGGGGTTTTTATTTTATTTTATATTTTTTAGAGAGAAAACCTTTATTATTACATATGGTCAACAGCATGGGAGGCCATTTCTTCTACACATATCTGCTAGCAATATAGATAAAAATAGCATATGTTCATTATATGCTTAACATACCTGGTCTTATAGGTCTGTTCTCACACATAAAACGTCTTAAAAACATAAAATCTCTTTACTTATTCTCCTTCTATATGTTTAGAATACAGATTTTTGGCATGTGCACAATTGTGTTATAGCATTAATCTTGTATCTGTCCGTGCATTGCCCACTAGCAAATGCAAGACACTATACAAACTCCTGTAGAACAGTGCATGTCCTACAGGAATTACTCAGCCACAAACAGTGCATATTTTTCAGAATTTACTCAGCATTGCACAAGGTTATGGAATCATCAGATGTGCAGGTGATTAAATTATCTCCTGTACAGTTCTATGGAAATCCTGAAAACATGCACTGTTTGAAGCCCTTGAGGAATTGATTTGCCCACTCCTGCTCTAAAAGTCTCTGAGGAGGTAGCCAGGTAGCAAAAGGAATACTTGAACCCTTCCACCACATCTAAGGCTCTCCCTGGACCCTCTTAAAAGCATATGAAAGGTCACATTCACAGAAAGCATCCCCCAAATGCTGTGAGAGCAGACATGGAGGCATTGGTAGCAGTGTGACAGCGGTGTTGTCACAATCAGTACTGCGGTTTAGACTCTTGGGTCACACAGGGGTTATCCTGTGAGTTTGAACTGCACTGCACTCCCTGACATCACCACTCCTCACACATGCTGTCTCATGACACCGGCGAGATATACCTGCTACATTTATTGGGGCTCTCGCAAGTCAGTGAGTGCTATGAGCATTGATGCCACTGAGATTATCTCAGGTCACACATTAGGATTCCCTGATGCATGATACCCGCTGTGTAACCTGAGACAACCTCAGTGAAGTTATGGCTTGTCACACTGCCAGGAGCCCATGCAGTGCTTGCATCAAATGGGTGGGGTTACTTGCATCCTTACTGACTTGGTTAGTCATGTCAGGCACCTGATTGATGCCTTGACATTACTAGCCTAGTTAGATGTCAGCTAACTTTACTCAGTTGGCATAAACTCCAAATACCGGTATCCTGTTTGCCAACGCACCAGGGCAGCTAGAGAGCCGAAACAAAGCACTAGGAGTGGCGCTTCTAATGTACTCGCTATACTCGTGCCGAGTAGATTGTATTGCTCGGGTATTAGGTGCGAGAAGCGAGTCCAATGTTAGTCAATAGGAAATGCGAGCAATTGTCTGCAGGACCCAAAAAGCGATCTGGAGCTGAGGAAAAGGCTGAAATGGGTGCATGATTGCTGTAAGAGCAAGTTATGATGGAGGAGATCTTCTGACAGCTCAGTGTGTAAGTGGTGTAAAGAGAGCAATCTGCCCCAGGGGTTGTGAGATGGTTAATGCAGGAAGAGGCCACCCATCATCATCATCATCACAAGGGCTTCATAATTATAAAGCTTGGACTACTGGCATTGTTGTTCCACTGCCACTGCACAATGTGCGGGCATAGTGTCTCCAAAAGTTAGCCTAAGGGGCTGTACTATGGTTGATGAAGAAAGTAGGCCTCAAGGGCCAAACAATTATGAAGCTAGGACTACTAGCACCGGACTTGCAGTGCCCAATGTCCAGGCATAGCCATAGTGTCCCCAAAAAGTAGCCCATGGGGCTGTATGATGGTTGATGAAGGAAGCAGGCCTCAAGGGCCAAGCAATTATGAAGCTAGGACTACCAGCACATAGGGATGAGTGAGTACTAAAATATTCGGACTCTCTAGACTCGTAACGAGTAGGTCCCGATATTCGGTACTCGTTACAAGTATAGCGAGTGCCATTTAATTCAATGGTGAAGCGAGTATTGCGATTAATTCCTCTGTTGCTGCACCCTATAAAGAGGTCTGGCAGCAGAGGAAAAACCTGCAATTCCCTAATTCATTGTTTAGAAGCCGGTGGTAAAATGACATAAACTGTAATTGAAAACCGGATTCTCCCGGATTGCCCCAGTCCGGTTCAATCCGGTCCCATAGAGTCCCATGTTAGGGGTCATCGGATTGAACCGGACCGGGGCGGTCCGGGAGAATCCAGTTTATAGACAGATGCTAAAAATCGGTCAAAACCGGATTCACCCGGTCCGGTGCAATCCGGATAAAATTAACATGAGGGTCTATGGCGCTGGATTGCTCCGGACTGGGCCAATCCGGTTTAATCCAGTTATAAAAATCGGACAAAACCAGTCCGGGACAATCCGGCGCACCGTAACATGGGACTCTATTGTACCGGGTCAATCCGGGACAATCCGGTTTTAATTTACAGCTACGTATCCCCCTTCTTCCTTTGTGCTGCTGTGCTGGCTATGCATGCCAGTGGTCCAGGTCGGATCAGTGGCCTCAGCATCGACCACCACATTGTCCATGTCATCCTCCTTCCGTGTTGATATTGTCGGCTGGCCAGATGGCAACTGTGTGTCATCACCATCAGCCTCCACCTCTTCACCTGGTATATCATGTGGATGAAATTGGCTTTCTTCTGGCCGTGGGTTTTCAAATATTTGGCTATGAACAGATGATACCTTCTCACGTTCCTCTTCAATGCTGCACGGTTAGAGGTCAGAGGCAACGAAAGGATAAAGACCAAACAGATCCTCGGAGTGGCCAAGGTTGGGATCAAATGTTTCCTGTGACTCCGGACGGGGTGATGAACTAGGAACAGGTTGAGAATAGGATGACCCAGCGTTCTCTGTATGGACAGGAGTTTATGTGGTCGTGGACAATTGGATGCTGCTAGAAAATTTTGTGGAGGCCTTATCAGCCATCCAAGACAGTACCTGCTCTTGTTCTTCTTGCTTCCAGACCCATTTACGTTCCAGACCGGGAAATTTTGCAAGAACATAGATGCATCAACCTTCTTCTATCTCCCAGAGTGTCTGCCTTGTCGGGCACCACTGATAACCCCATGCCCACGTTCAGGTCTCTGTCCCTTCACAACAGCCTTTTAGGAATTTAGGGATTTTCTGACATAGCTGCAGATATTCAGATGCAGATATTGGGGAACAAGGAGCAGTTAGTGCTTTGTGGAAGGTAGCACTGCAGTCCAGTACTGCTTTGTGTTTTACACACAGCACTGCAACGGCACCAAAAAATTGCCCTGAGGGTTAAGGCGAAATATTCATGTGCCAGTCACCACACCAGACAGTGGTGCTGGCTGCATGTCAGTTGTACAGTACCGTGCGTGCTATTCAGTTTGAACACAGCACCGCAACCGCACAAAAAATTGCCCTGATGTTTAAGGCAATATTATTATGCACGCCAGTCACCACACAAGACAGTGGTGCTGGCTGCGTGTCACTTGTGCAGTACCATGCATGCTATTCAGTGTGAACATAGCATCACAATGGCAAAAAAATTGGATTTTATATTGGGGGTAGGGTTTCTTTTTGGAGAAAAAGGGAATAAACAATTATAGACTGGTACATTTTAGACGTCTTAAACTTTTCCTGCTAAAATTCTGTACAAAACAAGTAATAAGCTATACAGTGACTTTTTAAGTTAATTTTCTGTCCTTGGAATTGTTTTTTCTTTGTTACATAATTACACAGCCATTACAGATATTAAGTCTTTCAAATCCAACCATTATCTACTTGCTAATTCCTATTCTACTCAAAGTAAAATGATACGCCCCCGCTAGATTTACACTGCAGGGTAGACGCCAAATCTGGCATGACTAGAGAAGACTTGGGCTAGCCAAAAATACTCAAGGTCATTTGATATTTTTATGGTTTTAATTTTTTAATAATTCAAATCATTAAGTAAAATGATGTATATGTGACTGCCAGGAAAACTCTTTATGGATTTTTAATAATGATTTATATAGTCTCAACTCACATGTAACAGAAATATGACATTTCACATTACATTTATGGATTTAGCCAAGTGAATAAATATGGATAGTATAAGCAATATTTAATTCTTGTATATGCCAGAACATGAAGTCTTGATATTTTATTGTAGATGTATTATTTTCTGTTTAGACTTACCATGTATTATTGACAAAAGTATTGTACTTACCATAATTAACATTTTGTAAATGATCTAGTCACTATCCATTGTGATACAGTAAAAAAGGTATCCAGATGATTGAGCGCTCCCAAGGAGATTTACCTTATGATAAGGACACTGACTCCTTTTTCCTTCTTGGAGATTTATTTCAAATGGCTTCACAGTAGTAAACAGTCATAAAAGTCATAAAAGCATAATTAAAACAACGCGTTTCGGCTATAAATGTCATAAAATAGCCTTCCTCAGGTATATCGTGTATTGTGATACAGTGACACTAGAACTTATCTTTCCGAACAAAAACTATGTGTCTTTAGAGAAGCTGCTTTACTATGTACTGTATATACATGAAGAATAACACTATTTTTGATCATTATATGACACAACTAGTGATGAGCAAGTACCGTAATATCTGTAATCGCTATACTCGTTAGGAGTACTTTGTAATAATCGCGTATTCGCTCCGAATAGCGAGTACAATGCAAGTCAATGGGAAATGCAAGTAATTTTCTGTTGGACCCTATAATTTAGGGGTCCCCAACCACCAGTCCATGAACCGGGACCAGGCCGTGAGGGTCTTTGTGCCATTGCGCGGTGTGCTGCCGGCTTCTCCGCCCCCCTGTGACATCCCCACCCACTGTGCCCCTCACCTCCAGCACTATGCCGCTGAGCTGAGGTCTCTACCTCAGCAGCGTGTGTAGATGTAGGAGGGGAGCTATCGGCCAATCAGTGTAGCAGCCATGCCCTGATTGGCCCCTACTGCTGGGCTGTTATTGGCTGACTGCTTCGCTCATACAAGCAGCTGAGGCAGAGACGTGGTCGGAGTTTCATATATCGCGCTATTTCCAAGCACATCACGTGACATGATTGGAAATAGCGCAGGATATGAAAAAAATTCCGGCCACGTCTCTGCCTCAGCTGTTTAGTTGTACTGCCAGCAGGAAAGGTGAGTGTCAACTGTGTGTGTGTGTGTGGGGGGGGGGGGGGTATTGACTGTGTGTGGTGGGGTTATACAAGGGGCAATGACTGTGGGGGGGTATTCAGGTGCCAGTGTGTGTTTGTGGGGGGTTATACAAGGGGCAATGACTGTGTGTGTGGGTTATACAAGGGACAATGACTATGTGGAGGGGTTATACAATGACTGTGTGGGGGGTATTCAGGGGTCACTGTGTGAGGGGTTGTACAAGGGGCAATGTCTGTGTGGGGAGTATTCAGAGGTCAGTGTGTGTGTGACGTGTTATTCAAGGGGCAACGTCTGTGTGTGTAATGTATTCTGGGGTCAGAGTGTATGGGGGGACTGTACAAGCGGCAGTATGTCTGTGTGGGGATTATACAAGGGGCAATGTGTGTGTGGGGGAGAATTTATGCTATATGGAAAGATATGATGCTGCATTAAACTATGAAGAGCTGTGATGCTGCATTATATTATATAGAGGGATATGAGGCTGCTTTATATTATATGGATGGATATGAGGTTGCATTATACTTTATGGAGGGCTGTGACGCTGCATTATACTATATGGAGGGATGTGAGGCTGTATTATATTATATGGATGGCTATGAGATTACATTATTATGATTATTATTATTATTATTATATATTTATATAGCGCCATTGATTCTATGGTGCTTTACATGTGTAAGGGCAGAACAAGGACGACAACAAGATCATAAAAATCACGACAATTAAATCATACAGGTACCGTAGGGCAGAGGATCCTGTCCTCAAGGGCTCACAGTCTATAGGGGATGGGTGGGAGCGCAGATTGCATGAGGGGAGGTATCGGGAGACCAAGTCGGAGATGTATGGAGGGGACCGGTTGTGGATGGCTTTGTATGTCAGAGTTAGGGTTTTGAACTGAGATCTCTGGGAAGTAGGGTGCCAGTGAAGGGCTTGGTAGAGGGGGGGAGATGGGGGAGTAATAGGGCGACAGGTGGATGAGTCGGGCAGCGGAATTGAGGATGGTTCAGAGGGGTGCAAGGGATGTAACAGGTAGGCAGAACAAGGACGAGAACAAGAACATAAAAATCACGACAATTAAATCATACAGGTACAGTAGGGCAGAAGATCCTGTCCACAAGGGCTCACAGTCTATAGGGGATGGGTGGGAGACAGTAGGAGGGGAAGAGGTGGGGTTGAGATGGGGCACTGGATTAGGTCTCAGTGTGGGTTGTAGGCTTGAAGGAAGAGGTGGGTCTTCTTGTTTTTCTTGAAGATTCCCAGGGTACGGGAGTGTCTGATGTGGTGGGGAGAGAGTTCCAGAGTATGGCGGAAGCACAAGAGAAGTCTTGTATGCGGTTGTGGGAGGTGGAGAATGCAGGGGGAGAGGAGGAGGAGCTCTTCAGAGGAGCACAGATTGCATGAGGGGAGGTATTGGGAGACCAAGTCGGAGATGTATGGAGGGGACCGGTTGTGGATGGCTTTGTATGTCAGAGTTAGGGTTTTGAACTGAGATCTCTGGGAAGTAGGGTGCCAGTGAAGGGCTTGGTAGAGGGGGGGAGATGGGGGAGTAATAGGGCGACAGGTGGATGAGTCGGGCAGCGGAATTGAGGATGGTTCAGAGGGGTGCAAGGGATGTAACAGGTAGGCAGAACAAGGACGAGAACAAGAACATAAAAATCACGACAATTAAATCATACAGGTACAGTAGGGCAGAAGATCCTGTCCACAAGGGCTCACAGTCTATAGGGGATGGGTGGGAGACAGTAGGAGGGGAAGAGGTGGGGTTGAGATGGGGCACTGGATTAGGTCTCAGTGTGGGTTGTAGGCTTGAAGGAAGAGGTGGGTCTTCTTGTTTTTCTTGAAGATTCCCAGGGTACGGGAGTGTCTGATGTGGTGGGGGAGAGAGTTCCAGAGTATGGCGGAAGCACAAGAGAAGTCTTGTATGCGGTTGTGGGAGGTGGAGAATGCAGGGGGAGAGGAGGAGGAGCTCTTCAGAGGAGCACAGATTGCATGAGGGGAGGTATTGGGAGACCAAGTCGGAGATGTATGGAGGAGACAGGTTGTGGATGGCTTTATATGTCAGGGTTAGGGTTTTGAACTGAGATCTCTGGGAAGTAGGGAGCCAGTGAAGGGCTTGGTAGAGGGGGGAGACGGGGGAGTAATGGGACGACAAGTGGATGAGTTGAGCAACGGAATTGAGGATGGTTCAGAGGGGTGCAAGGGAGGTAACGGGTAGGCAGGTGAGCAGGAGGTTTCAGTAGTCGAGGCGCGAGATGATGAGGGCGTGGACAAGTGTTTTGGTAGTGTCATGGTCAAGGAAGGAGCAGATTCGGGTAATGTTTTTGAGCTGTAGTCGGCAGGCGGTGGCGAGGTCTTGGATGTGGGGCTTAACGGAGAGGGATGAGTCGAAGATCACCACGAGGCACTTGGCGTGGGGGACGGGTGAGAGTATGCAGTTGTTGACAGTGATGGAGAGGTTGGGCAGGGGGAGGAGTGGCTGGGGGGAAGGAGAGGTAGAGCTGGGTGTCGTCGGCGTAGAGGTGGTATTGAAGGCCGTGGGACAGTTGTCCTAGGCTGAGGGTGTAGATGGAGAAGAGTAGTGGTCCCAGGACCGAGCCTTGGGGAACTCCAACAGACAGGAAGTAGGGCGAGGAGGTGGTGTGGGATTAGGTGACGCTGAAGGTCCGGTCTGTTAGGTAAGAGGAGATTCAGGAGAGGGTAAGGTTAGCGATGCCAAGAGATTCTAGAATTTGAAGTAGGAGGGAGTGGTTGACTGTATCGAAGGCAGCAGAAAGGTCGAGAAGGAGGAGGATGGAGTAGTGTCGATTGCTCTTGGCGGTCAGTAAGTCGTTGGTGACTTTGGTTAGGACTGTTTCAGTGGAGTGGTGGGCTCGGAAACTGGATTGCAAGTGGTCAAAGAGGGAGCAGGAGGAGAGAAAGGAGGACAGTTTGGAGTAGACATTTTGCTCAAGCAATTTTGAGGTGAAGGGGAGGAGAGATATGGGACGATAGTTGGAGACTATTGCGGGGTTGAGGGAGGGTGTTTTGAGGATGGGTGTAATAAGGGCATGTTTATACTTTATGGAGGGCTGTGACGCTGCATTATACTATATGGAGGGATGTGAAGCTGCATTATACAATGTGGAGGGCTGTGACGCTACATTATACTATATGGAGGACTGTGAGACTGCATTATACGATATGGAGGGCTGTGCCATTGCATTATACTATATGGAAGGCTGTTAGGGGATATTGTGGGCTGCATGGGGTTGATGGGGATATTGCTGGCTGCAAGGGAAAGATGGGGATATTGCAGGTTGCAAGGGGATGATGGGGATATTGTGGGCTGTAAGGGGATGATGGGGATACCATATTGGGGCATGGAAAAATAAGACATCCCCTGAAAATAAGATTTAATGCATCTTTCGGGGAAACAGGGTTCTAAACCACACCCCTTCTTCAAAGCCCCACCCCATAAGTTCAAAGCCCTGCCCCACCAGACCCCGGAAAAATGGTCTTGCATGAAGCCGGTCCCCGATACAAAAAAGGTTGGGGGGTTGGGGACACTTGCTATAAAGGGTCTAAGGGCCTGAGGAAAAGGCTGAAATGGGGGAGAAAATGATGAAACAGAATGGGAAGAGCCTGGAGAATATGCCTGCATGCAT
Organism: Allobates femoralis; assembly: GCA_033576535.1. NCBI lineage: Eukaryota > Metazoa > Chordata > Amphibia > Anura > Aromobatidae > Allobates > Allobates femoralis. Next base: position 95,851,789 of record JARQOC010000005.1, read on the forward strand.
TTATGATTCACATATGCCTTGTGGGAATAACTTTTTCACAGGATTACGCCACTGTTACAGATACAGAAAAACACCTACGGTACCAAACCTCATCTAAATCACATTTAACAGGCCAAAAAAGTTCAAACTATTTTTCCTGTGTAATGACTTGTATACAAGGCTAAATAAACCAGAGACACAAAAATATTGCTTTTAGCCTTTGTTTCACACGTAGTGTTGTGTCTTTTATTCACCTTTTACAATTGGGAGGGACCTTACTCATACATTTTGTAGGTCCCTCTGTCACACATCATTTTTAGTTATATTTCCCAGCACTTTACAAGGCCAGCTACAACGTACCAGCAGGCAGTAGATATGTTGATCTTTAACTTCAGAAGCCTCAGGTGGCCCTGTAATATGTGTTTTGAAGGGACTGCTCTTACTTATACATTTGGGCTGTCCCTCCCTCATTGTCAGGAAGATAGTGGAATACATATTCCATAGCAGTTTACTATTGTAGCTTTGGACTTGACCCTCCTCCACCACGTCCTCCTTCTCCATCTCCTCCACCACCATGTGATTCTGCAGCCCTACATTCAAATGTTCAGAGGGCCTGCAGTAGGCTGGAAACCTGAGTTTGGTGAGGGCCCAGAGATGGACCTGTAAAGTACGTTTTGGAGGGACTGCTCTTACTTATACACATGGGCGGTCCTTCCCTAATTGATACTCAGATAGTGGAATACATATTCCATAACAGTTTACAATGTGCCCATTGAAACATTGGGCTTGACCCTCCTCCTCTCCCACCTACTCCTCAGCTATGTGATTCTGCGGCCCTACATTCAAATGTTCAGAGCACCTGGAGTAGATAGGAAACCTGACTTTGGTGAGGGCCAGTGATGGCCCTGTAATGTATGTTTTGGAGGGACTGCTCATATTTATACTATATATATTATTCTTATATTTGGGTGTCCCTCATTGACACTCAGATAGTGGAATAAAATATTCCATAGCAGTTTATCATGTGCCCATTGTAGCGTTGGGCTTGGCTCCTCCTCCACCGCCCTACATTAAAATATTCAGAGGGCCTCAGGAAACCTGAGTTTAGTAAGAGCCCTCATGTTGCCTTGTAACATACATTTAGAAGTGCCCTCCTCTTGAACATTTGGAGGGTCCTCTCCTGTACATTTCAGGGTGCCCTCACTTATTCATATTGTAGGGCCCTCACTCTATTGTTTAACTCATGTAAGGGAAGAGACTACATGGAAAAGAGCAAGAGGCATGGAGTACTAGAAGGTAACAGTGAGTCTAGCCTGCAATCCTCAGATTTGGCTGAACTCTGTGAACTGGAAAAATAAAGCTGCACTAGTCAACTGGATGATGAGCTCAAATACAGTATATCTCTTGTGCAAATTAATGCAAAAAGGATTTATGGTGCCCCTCTCCAGGATGGTTTGGAGAAGCTTCTCCAAATGGCTCAGAGATTGTGATTGAAAATATTTCCCTGATTATACAGGAAGAGAAGACTTCTTGATACTCTACTACTTGGTCCACTGCAGAATGTGCATCGTATTTCCAAAAATGACTCCTGCGGGCTGTGTCATAAGTGCAGGAAGATACTATGACAAGGGCCTCACTTAACAAACATTATGTACAATGGACTACTGTAATAGTTGTGGTCCTCAATTCAAGTTTTCAGAGGGCCATCAGTCGGTCATCAACAGTTGGTGTATATTTCAATTGAATATGTATCTATGTCAGTCACAATCTAACACAAGCCAGGCATGTTTTTCTGCCAAATTGGGTGACTGACAGTAGATTTCTATTGAATATGTATCCTCTATCTCAGTCACAATGTGGGACAACCTGTCACAAGGGCCTCCAATGACAAATATTAGTTTGGTAGAACCACTGTACATTCCAGATTTGTCCACTTCACAATGTGCATAGGGTTTGTAAAAAATAGCCCTATGGGCTGAGTGAAGGTTGATGCAGGAAGCCACCATCCCAAGTGCTTCCAATCACAAATAATAGTTAGGCTGGAGTAGGAATCATGGTCTAGTTTGTCCACTGCACAATGTGCATAGGGTTTGTAAAAATTAGCCCTATGGGTTGAGTGAAGGTTGACAAAGGAAAGTAACGGGTTGTTATGGGAAGGGGTGGATGTTAACAGCAGTAGCATAAATCAGCAATTTTGGTAAATTTAGGTTGGCTTGCTGTCATATGGAGGGATTACAATCTGTGTAAATATACAGTTCTTGTTGAATTTAATAAGAGTAAGTCTGTCTGCATTTCTTGTAGAGAGGTGTGTGCGCCTATCAGTGATGACTGCCCAGCAGAACTGTAAACATGTTCTGAAATCACACTAGCAGCCGGGCAGGCCTGCACCTCCGAGGTGTTTAAGGGACTTCAGGCCAAGTGTTCAGCTTGGACACCCAATAATTAAAGGGAACTGAAGCATCAGAAAGGACGCATGTATGGTCACTTAAGTACCACTTGATCTTCTGCAATTTCTCCATTCTTGGCTATTGTTACAGCCACAGATAACACTTGCTGTTGTGCTGGTTTATGGAAAACTGCCCAAATTGTGCACATTTTTCCTCCACCTCTGTTCGTTTCTCTTCCCATTATCTCTTGGTGCCTCCAGCATCTCTTGGTGCCTCCAGCATTGTCTGAGACTGATGTTTTCAGCAACTGATTTACAACGGCACCCTTGAATGATTCCATTGTAAAACTCTTTGGAGACTCCAAGAGGAGAGAAGGAAATTTGTCTTTGTACCTTGGAGCGAGAAAGGTGGTTAATCAGTATAGGTTGTTGGATAAAATGTGTATTACGCGAGGGTCTTGCCACAGACACTTACACATGAACTGTGTGATGTGGGTCAAGCTGCAAAAAGGGAATTGTTCTGTGTCCCCAACAGTAGGACCAGTGCCTATCCTCTCCTCACGTTGACTCACCTCCTCCTCGCCAGCCCATCCAGGCTGGATAGACATGAAGCTTGGGTTGGGTGTCCCCTCTGTTTTATTAGGAGTCCCCTAGGTAGGACAGAAAAAACAAGTCCTCTCACTTCTCATCCTCCTCATCTTCTTTCTCATCGCCCAATGTTGCTTTAGATTATGGCTGGGCTGGGTATTTTCACCCATAGGAAAATCTGGCTCCATATCAACATACTGGGCACTCAATGCTTCCTCTTTGAGATGATGCGATGATTGTTTCAAGAGACACAGCAGCAGGATGGTTACGCTGATAATAGCCTGATCACCGCTTATGAGATTGGTGCAGTACTCAAAGCTCTGAAGAACCACACAAATGTTTGCGATCCACACCCACTCAATAGTGGTTATGTGTGGTGGCTGACTCTTAGTCTGACGGGCATGTTGAAGGTGGTATTCAGATACTGTCCTCTGCTGCTCACTAATCTTCACCAACATATGATAGATTGAGTTCCACCGTGTGGGCATGTCACAAATGAGTCAGTGACTTGGCAAGTTCAAGTGCTTTTGCAGCGCTGTAAGAGCAGCAAAAGCAGTAGAGGAATGGCAGAAATAAGCGCTAGCATGGTGCAATGTCTCAAGTAGGTACGGAAAGTCAGGATAAGTTGTCAGAAATTTCTGAACAACTAGGTTCAGCACGTGAGCCATGCATGGTACGTGTACCAGCTTGTCAACCTTTAAAGCTGCCACCAGGTTAGGCCCATTGTCGCAAACAACCAGACCGGGTTGGCGGTGCAGCCTCTGGTCGGTCTGTTGTTTTAAAGCTTGCCACAGCTGTGCCGCAGTGTGTGATTTCTGACCTAAACAGATCAGCTTCAGCAGAGCGTGTTGCCGCTTTGCCGATGCGCTGCTTCACAGCTCCCAGCCTGGAAGTGATGGGGAGGGTATTTCAGCAGCAGATTAGGAACAGGAGGACAGGAGAGAGGAAGTGGAATATGAAGAGGCAGAAACCCTGACAGAAGTTGGTCCCTCTATTCTTAGCATGGGAAGGATGTATGATGTTCCACTTTGCGCATTTGTCCCACCCTCCACCAGGTTCACCCAGTGTGCCGTAACAGAAATGTATCATCCCTGTCCACAACAACTTGTCCAGGTGCCTGTTGTTAGGTGGACCTTCCCGGTTATGGCGTTGGTGAGAGCATGGTTCAGATTGGTTAATACATGCTTGTGTAAAACAGGGACAGCATATCGTGTAAAATAGTGGCAACTGGAAACAGTGTATCGTGGGGCAGCCACAGCGAAGAGATCATGGAAAGGCAGTGTTCCCACAAGCCTAAACTGCAACATCTCCACAGCTAGCAATTTGGCAATGTGCGAGTTTAGTATTTGTGCCTTTGGGTATGTCGAGCCCCAGGTCCAGGGGTTACTTGGGCATCAGGCTCAGAGGGGTTCACGGGAATGTCACGGGTGGTGGTGCCTGAGCCCGTGGCCTGGGTGACACTTCAAAAAGGGGTTATGTACAGGCGATAAAAGTTTGTTGTCTCGTGACGCCACCTGTAGCACCTGGTGAGGGATCAGCAGCGCCGCCACAGTCCTCCGGAGGGCAATGGTATTGCGGCAGGAATGGCAAAGTTCCCTACAGGTAGAGCTGGTCCTCCGGGGCAGCGTTGCTGTAAGCAAAGAGGTTGAATCTTGGTAGCACAAAGACACGGAGGCAAAGTCACTCTCCCGGGTACTTTACTGTAAACAGTAAGCAGCAGTATACAATGTCCACAGCTCAGCAAGATGTTAAGCAAACAGGTAGCCCTACGGGTGGCTGCAAGTGGATGCCAGGTGGTATGGAGGTACCCGAGGTATGCCATAGATGATGAACCCGTTTTCTTTCTTCCCCACTAGGATTAGTCCAGACCCATTTAGTCCTTAAATGTACTTTAGGGGCTACCCTCCCTCGCAGTGAAGAAGCAGGTGGACCGCTCTGTGTGTCAGGGTGCTGCAGCCAGTGAACAGAACGCAGCAGCCGGTTGATGACCTTAGAGCTGGACTCTGGCCGTGTCCTCAGTTCCGGCGTTCCCGTGATGGACTGGCTGGGGAAGCTCCCTGGAATATGGTTGCTCCATGCTGGGGTTCCCCATTTCTCTCTCAGGCCCAGACTCACGTGTCAGGCACCCTCTCTCAGGATCCCCTCAGGATCCCTTTTTCATCTTTCCTCAGGATCAGCCTGGAGCTGTCCTGTTAGACCTCCCGACTCGCTCCACACTCCTCCTCAACTCTCTTCTAACTCTCACTAACTCTGACTCCCTCTGGAGGTGACTATATCTCCCTCCCAGGAGTAACCTCCCACCACTACTCTAGTGTGGGAGTGCAGGAATGGGTCCCGCCCACCAGCCCAGCATCCACTTGCAGTTGGGAAAAACTACACTGCTTTTATGAGTGTAATACCCCGGTGTGACGCCTGACCATCGGGGGCGCCACAGGTACATGGCTGGGTATTTACACTTTCTTTCCAAGCTACTAGGCACAGACAATTGGATGCTTCGCAGGACAAGGAAGTGAATGAGGTTGATGTTTGTTGTGTGTAAGTAACTGCAGCTTGTGGGCAGGAGGTATGAGTGCCTGCTTCATGAACAGCAGATTCTTAAGGACATAGCCCAGGCAGCATGGCAGTGGTTTGACCCGCAGACACAGATTTGTTCCGCCCACCTACTGGGCTGCTTAATTAACATGTGGTTTTGCATGCTGGTGGTGATCAGGTTACCTTTGACCTGGCCTCTGCTCAACTTGGTATGGCAGATGCTACAGACTACAATGTTTTTCTCTGAAGAACTTTCAGAAAAAAATTCCACACAGCGGGTGAATGCCCTCTTGCCCTGACTTGGCATACAGCAGGGGAATAGCTGACCCTTTTCTCACTTTGGGTAAACCATGACTCCTTGGTGCCTGTGTTGGTGCTACATATCAATCTTTCTCTGTGTTGCTGTGATGGCTATGCATAGCAACTGTCCAGGTTGGATCATTAGAATCATAATCAACCACCTTGTCTTCCATCGCATCCTCATTCCCAGTTGACATTGTAGGCTGACTTCATGGCAATTATGTCTCATCATCAGTCTCCACCTCTTTCTTCAAGCTGTAGTTCCTCAAATACTTGACCATCAACGCATGCCACCTCCTCATGTCCTTCTTCAATGCTGCATGGTGTTAGGCCAGAGCCAACCCAAGGATACATACAAAACAGATCCTCGGAGTGGCCAAGCTTGGGGTCATATGTCTCCTGTGACTGATAATGGTTTGAGGAAGGAGAACCAGCTTCAGGATTGAATGGGCCAGCCTTCTCTGTATCGACATTAGATTGTGTGGTTGTGGAAGATGTGTTGCTGCTTGACAAATGCATAGAGGCAATGTCTGCTATCTAAGATAGAATCTGTTCTTACTCTTCTGCCTTCCACACATGTTTACATTCCTGACCGGAAAATGTTTTCAGGAACAAAGTGGATGCATCAAGCTTCTTCTGATCTGACACAGACTCAGTGTCTTGTCGCACACCACTGACCACATCCACATCCATGTTCCTGTTCCTTAACAATAGGATTTTTTTGGCATTTTGGGTTTGGTTGACAGATTTTGAGATGTGTGTGTGATGGCACAAGCCTAGCTACCTGTCACATCCAAAATAATGGGGGAAAGGGCATGTTGTGTGTTTGGTAGCAGGCAGTAAGAAATGTTTGCACTACTGCTCTGCTGAGGGCACTAAATGCCTTTTTAAGTGTAGTAATGTGGACAGAAGAAGGCAGGCTGTGACCACCAAAACAGTGTGGAAAATAACCTGGTGCATGCTTTGTAGCAGGCAGTAGGAAATATTTGGACTACTGCTTTTTAAAGGGCACTAAACACTTTTTTAAGGGTAGTAATGTGGACAGCAGAAGGCAGGCTGTGACCACCAAAACAGTGTAGAAAATAGCCTGGTTCATGCTTTGTGGCAGTTGGTAGGAAATGGTTGGACTACTGCTTTCTAGAGGGAACTAAATGCCTTTTTAAGTGTATTAATGTGGACACCAGAAGCAAGCTGTGACCACAAAAACAACAGGGAAAATAGATCGCTACTGCAAAAAAAAGGCAGCACAGAATGCTAGTACTTGGTGTTCTGGAAAATACAGCTTTGCCTCTTACAAGAGCTGTTTTAAGATGGACACTGGAAGAACACTTTATCCACTCCCTACCTAATATACAATCTCTCCATCCCCGTACTCTGACTTTGTTGTGTGTCTTCAGCTCTGAAAAGAGCAATTTTTTGGTGGTTTTATGGAGCTAGTGACCGGCTTTTTTAAACTGTCCCTGCTCGAGTATCTTTCCCTCCCTACTCTACACTGATCTGGTATACACTGCAGGTAGCCCTGAAAATGGCTTTTGTGTTCTCAAGAAGCATATACACTCTAGCAGTTCAACGTTCTCTTCCTATGCTTGTGGAACGCAGCCTCCGGATGCAATGTGCTCAAAATGGTGGCGGCAGGGCTTGAATAGATTTTATGACGCTGCACGGCCAGCCAATCACAGTAATGCCACAACCAAGATGTCTGCGGCATTACTGTGATTGGTTAAGAAGCCGAGCATGTTTAGTGGCTGTTACAGAGGTGCCAAAATTGCAGGGCGGGACATCCGAATATAGTGAGGCAAGTACACAAATAATCAATATAACAAGTAACCTGAATACTATACTATCCATGCGAATAGCGAATAGTAATGATTACACTCTCTCATCACTAGACATAACTTTTTTTTTTTTACCAGTTTTAACCTATTGAGGCTTAAATTCTCAGTTATTTCTGAGTTAGTGGGAAGACACCAGCTTCTAGAATGTCTCTCAAGCACAGCACACACTGACATGAAGAATTCTTGCTCTCTTGTGTATGTTCAACATATATTCAGAAGAAGCAGCATCATGGAGAAGATTAATCAACAGTACTGCACATTGTAGCTGTGAATCAAGCTCCGGATATGACGCTGAGTCACTTCCTTGGACAAGCCGGGAAGTCAAGGGCAATCCAAGAGAATAGTCAAAATGTAATTCCTAGGTGAGGTCATCAATACACGCTCCACAGAGTTAGCTATGGGCCACGTCACACACACATATATTTGTGCAGATATTGTTCGCAGATCTCTGGTTGCAGTGAAATCATGGACACATTGTCCCATTTTGTTGCTGTGTACAAATGTAACAATGTGTCCATAATTTCACTGCAACCAGAGATCTGCGAACAATATCTGCACAAATATCTGTGTGTGTGACGTGGCCCTAATGGTGGGTTTACACACACCAATCATTGTATCCAATCTCTGAACCAATCTCTGGTTGCAGTGAAATCATGGACAGATTGCTCCATGTTGTACACAGCCACAAAATGGAACTATGTGTCCATGATTTCACTGCAACCAGAGATGGGTTCAGAGATTGGATACAATGATTGGTGTGTGTAAACCCACCATAAGACAGACAAACGTCTAACCATTTGCAGCCAGTTAAATAGCTGGATAATTATCCTAAACAGGCGACACCTACAGGACACTCAGCAGGCCTGGACAGATTGGGCTGCTGGGCTGTTACTAGCAAAACACAGTCCAGCATGCTCCTGATTCAATAGGATGGGTGAGCTGTCATTCCCTAGGACACTGTGAGTGGTGAAATCGTGACACTGGGATAATATAAACACTTACTAGTGACACCCTAAATGAGTGTCTCTCTGATTCTTTCTTCTCCCCTGGTTTTTATTTAGCTTCTCTCCTTCCCTTTTGTAAATGTCAATAGCTATAATCTGATCCCTCAGTTTTATATAATTTTTACCAGTTTGGATTTTAACAGCTTTTTGGAGTGATTGATGAGTTCATGAGGAAGAGGGAGAATAAGAAGTGTCTCATAAGTAGAGAAAAAAGCATATTTCTTAAATACATTATATCACAATTTTAGAATGCAATTTATTTTAAATGAAAGTTTCCACGTAGCAGTGCTGATGCATTGCAATGTATGGCACAAGCAATCAGACAATCACAGTTTCAAGTCCCCTAAGGGAGCTATTAAAAACAGTAAAGGGTGGTACGGTGGCTCACTGGTTGGCACTGTAGTCTTGCAGAGGTGTGGTGCTGGGTTAAAATTCCACAAAGGACAATATCTGCAGGGAGTTTGTATGTTCTCCCTGTGTTTGTTTGTGTGGGTTTCCTCCAGATTCTCTGGTTTTCTCCCACACTCCAAATACATACTGATAGGATGTTTAGATTGTGAGCTCCAATGGGGCCAGTATTACTAGTGTATGTTAAGTGCAGCTACTTAAACACCAAAAGCTTTCATCTGCCCAGATGGATTCACAACATTCCAAAAAGTCAACTTATTAGGCTCAGAAGAAACTGTACTGAAGTGGAAGAATACAGAAAAGAAGCTGCCACATTGGATAAACAGCTGGTGACAAAAGGATATAAAAAGAAACGCATAGAAATGCTATCAGACCAAGTAGCTGCAATGGACCGCAAAGAAATTATGACCCAAAAGAAGCATAAAACAAAGAACTCAACTATACATTAACAAATTGCATCAATATTAACCCAGTTTCATAAATATTACCAAGACTTCACCAAAATAATAAGGAAGCATTGGCACATATTGAAATTGGATAAATACATTGGAGAACTACTACGCCAAGGTTTGTGTTCAAGAAAGCAAATTCATTAGGTTAGCAGAACATAAATAATAATAACACACGAAAACAGGGGACATTGACGAATGGACAACCGACAATGGATTCCGGCCCTGCAAACTGTGCCTGAATTGTAGGACCACCAACACCTCAAAGAAATTGTGGACGGACATCACCAACATGGACGGAAGCAAAAAGTTTAAAATTAAACAGACTTTGACATGCCAATCCAGACAAGTAATCTATGGGATCCTTTGCACATGCAAAAAGATTTATGTGGGAAGAACGATAAGAACTTTGGAGACAAGAAATTCGGAACATCTGCGAAATATCAGAAAAGGATATATAGGACATCCATTATCAAAGCATTTTAAGATGGTCTACAATTGCAAAACAAAGGACATAATATTCTGGGCAACAGAAACGGTACAAAGAGATCCCAGAGGTGGGGACTTCATACAAAAGATGTCAAGTACGAGTCAAAATGGATCATGAATTTGAATTGTTCAGTTTCTAGGAGTCAGTAGATGTTTATTCAAGCAAAAAATACAAACAAAATAAATCCCAATTATCTTAACTAAGACTAAGAATAGAAGAAGTACTGAAAGAAGAAAAGGATACACATACATACAAACAACGTCCGCGCACCCGAGATATATGGTTAATTCTGTAACAGTAGGGCAATTCCTCAGATTAAGGAGGGTTTGTTCAAGGAGGGAGGATTTTGAGACGCAGTCATTAGATCTAAAAGAGAGATTTCTCGAGAGAGGATATAGCAGGAGATCCATAAAACGGGCGTATAATCGAGCCCGACATTTGGATAGGGATGTCCTGCTATATGGTTCCAATAGAAGGGTTGTGGATAATAAGATTAGATTTGTAACAGAATACAACTCTTCTTTCTTGGAAGTGAGAAGGGCAATCGAGAGATCATGGCATATTCTCAAGGCTGACCCCATCCTGGATAAAATTCTACCAGAACGTCCATACATGTCCATACGGAGAAGCCGTAACTTGAAAGATAAACTTGTTCATAGTCACTATAATAACCAAAAGAAAACCTTTCTAGATTTAGCTATCCCCCCCTCGGGCTGCACACCCTGCGGGAAATGCGTAGCGTGTCCTAACGTGGAGAGGAGTTCTTCTTTTGCCGACTCTGATGGACAGAAGATATATGAGATTAAAAAACGGATCACATGTGAGAGTAGATATGTTATCTACTATGCTATGTGCCCGTGTAATAAAATTTATGTTGGACTGACGAGTCGGCAATTGAAGGTACGCATAAGAGAACATGTCTTGGGGATTGAGGCAGCTAGGGATGTTGATGAGATTTGCACCCTTAAAACTATCCCCAGACATTTTAAAACTCACCACGATAGTGACGGTACTAAGATAAAATTTAGAGGTATCGATTTGATACCCATCGATATAAGAGGCGGCTCAATGACCCGCAGGTTGGCGCAGCTCGAGGCAAGGTGGATATGGACTTTAAAAACCGTACATCCACGCGGTCTCAATGAAAATATTAGTTATTCATCCTTTTTGTAGTTAATCCTATGTATACATTCCATGTTGGGGTTGTTCTTGTTTTTAAATATCATCCTAATTTTAATTATTTTCTTTTAGTGCCTCTTTCCTGTTCAATGCGGTCTCCAGCACCAAATTAATAGTGATTGGATGAGATATCGGTGTTCTATGTACAAGCATCAAGAATCTACCATATTGAAGAGAACATTATATGGCTATTTTCTAGTTTAAATTTCTGTAATTATCTTTTTCTCAAAATTGAGATGTGTTTTGTCCTGATGCCATATCTCTGTCTCGTCCTAATCATAATATTTTGTTCAGATCTATGCATGATTGTGCTAACCATGTTATTAGATATGTGTGTAGGTTAATATGGGGGTTTGATATAGATGTTTACCCATGTATTGTTAGATAGCAGGTTGAGATTTCTTGACTGCATGTGATATGTTGCCTATGTATATGTAGTATGGTGGTTTTTCATGTTGGCACCATGGTGGGGAAATAATTATGGATGCCCTTGTGGGCAATACTATATGTGCATGTGTGGGTGATTAATCTTTTATATGCATTGAATACTCTTTATCCTTCCTGCAGGGCATGAGAGAGTATGGGTATACGTTGAATTATTATCCCCCTATCCTGCACACTTCTATTCCTTCCTTGGTGACACCTCTCAGTATGAATCTGTACGGACGCTCCATCTGGGTCCGACGAGCGTGCGTGGCGTCGCTGTCTCCATGGTGATGCGGAAGCCCGGGACCTTGCATTCTGACCCCGCCTCTCCATGACGCGCCGTCGCCTTACACAGAGAGGGCGCCCGTCGCTATAGTAACATACGATGCTGCTTACCGATTGGATGGCACCTATTTTAAAAGCGCACCTTCATTTTCCCCTACCACGCTCCCTGACGAAGGTTATCATACCGAAATGCGCATTGGAGCGCTCGGTTCAGTCCAGGCTTAATAAGGTAGAATAAGGTTCTCATAGTGCTTTGTGCCTAGGTTTTTTCTGCTCCTTTGGAGCTCCCTTATATAGAGGTCCACTATAGACCTAATCTCTTTTGTCTATAATGGTTATATATACTATATAGTGGTCCTTGGCCTTCCCTGCATATGCTGGTATATTATATGCATATTACATGTGTGTTTTTTACATGTGCTGTGTACCCATAAAAACTCTGTATAAGAGGAGACATATCTATAAGTACGGGCATAAGTGCATATTTATTGATATGACGGTAGGACCCTATTTCTACAACCATATTTAAACCTATGTATGTCTATTGTACATGGATATTTACTATTTAAGGTTTGTGATAAGTCTTTTATAGGCCATATACCATCACGTGTCCTCCTGTCATTCCCTCTATATATATGCATGGTGTCTGTAATTGTCATATATGCTATATATGAATAAAAAGCTGCTCCGTACAGGGTACCATATTTGGGCATAAGCACATGTTTTACACAGGATTTTCTTGATATTTACATATAGCTGAGTATTGCAGGGAAAGGCTTATTAGGTTTTCCATGGTAATTCTTACTCTTATATGATTCGTATACTTGGGCACTTGCACTTTTTTGACCTCCTCTATTTGATATACCTGGTATGTGAAACTGTACATGTGGTTGGATTCATATTTATGTTCCTTTTTCCACCTTCCTTTTTACCTGTGTAAGCACGTCTTCAATAAAAAATATATATATATTTTCATTATACCTTTTGGTCGCTCTTTTCTTCTTCTCTTTAAACATTTATATATGCGATGGGTTCTATTGATAATCCTATTACATTGCCCTAACTCTATTCTCCATATACTGTGGAGAATGAGGTGGGTTTCACTACCTGCGATACTTTTAATACATACAAACAAGTTAGAAAAGGACTCTATTATGAATTTGAATTGTTCATCTTCTAGGAGTCAGAAGTTTAATTTCAAGCAAAAAATATAAGCAAAACAACTCCCAACTACTTTAATCCAAACTAACAAAAAAGAAAGGAAAATAACATATTAAGAACAGAAGAGGAACTTAAAAACGAAAGCGAGAGAGAAAAAAAGGGAAATGGAAAAAGAAAGAAGGAGAGAAAAGGAAAGGGGAAAAAAAAGAAAAGAGAAAAAGAAAAAAAAAAAAGAAAAGAGAAAAAAGAGGAAAAGGGAAAAAAAGGAAAGCTAAAAAAGGAGATTTTCTCAAATAGTTTTTTTTTTCTTTTTTCTTTTTTTTCTAAAACTGAAACTGTGAAACATACTAGTTAAAGCACAAAAAAAGGAGCATTTTTAATAACATTATGAAGAAATTATATAAAATATAATGAACAACACAGGATAGGTTATTAAGAAAGTACACATTCAACACTATTGCGAAGTTAGTTACAAGAAAAAGAAAAAGAGGGAAAAGAGGAAGGAAGGGGAGAGGAAGGAAAGCAGGAAGGAAGAGGAAAAAAAAGAAAAGTTTTTTTTTTCAATAAAATCTACAGCGACAGAAGATGGTGCTTCTGTGAACATGCCATTTTCTGGTGCGGCTGCGGACTGCAATTTGCAGCGGGGGAAGGCCAGAAAGCTTGGGCCACCCTGCCTAGTCGTACCTAGCTGGACACAAAAATAGGGTGAAGCCCCACATAGGTCGGCTAAACAAAACAGCTGATGCTGTCAGCTGATTGGGTTAGCCAGACGGGGGTCAATTTAAACCAACAGCTGATGATGTTGATGCTGATTGGTTTAAATCGCCGACCAATACCGCTCAGCTGATGTAATTGGTCACCCGCAGGCCAGCTAAACCAATCAGCTGACAGCATCAGATGTTGGTTTAAATTGCCCGCTGGTCAGCTAAACTAAACAGCTGACAGCATCAGCTGACTGGTTTAGCTGGCCGGCGGGCGACCAATTACATCAGCTAAGCGGTATTGGTGGGCAATTTAAATCAATCAGCTGATGCATCAGCTGGTCAGTTTAAATTGCCCGCCAACACCGCTCAGCTGATATAATTGGTCGCCTGCCGGCCAGCTAAACTGATGGAAAACATCAGCTGTTTGGTTTAGCCGACCGGAGGGCAATTTAAACCGATCAGATGATGCTGTGATGTGACACGTCAGCTGATCGGCTTCCCGCGTTCAGCTGATTCAGGTCCTGTGATGAGCAAAGATGGGAGCCTTGCATCCCGGGACTGGCGGCGGACAGGTAAGAATGATTGATTTTTTTTTATTTTCATACTGTTGCTTTCTTTCATTTCACTATGGCAGTGTATGTTCATGCACTGCCAAAGTGAAACTACACATACATGTCACATGGGAGTAGTGACGAGCACAGCGCCGTCAGGTCTGATATAGACCTGATAACCCTGTGCAGCAACAACATGGCTGTGGCATTACAGTCTATGGCAGCCAATCCCTCCATGTGGGCTGGCTCTGTAAAGAGCGCCAACATGCAGGGAGGGGGAGCTGAGCATGTGCCCGAGCATCTCAAGTACTGAGATGCTCGGGTGAGCACCAAATACCGGCGAGCATGCTCGCCCATCCCTAAATATTGGTTAACATATGCGTGTAACACTGAAAAAAATTCTAAATTCCAGAATATATATTTTTTGTTCCCAAAATAAAAGTTATAAGAAAGGATCAAAATGACATTATGTATCCCAAAGTGGTAATAATAATAATCTTTATTTATATAGCGCCAACATATTCTGCTGCGCTTTTCAAATTCATATGCAAACAAACAATAATAAGGCCCCTTTCACATCAGCCTTTTTCGCTGATTGCAGCAGATGAGGCAGATTTACCGCATCTGCCACCTAACAGTTGCAGTTGCGGCACACTTGTTGCAAGCCCCATGCATTGTCTTGGGGCTTGTGGCAAGTGCGAATATAGCCACGGTTTCGGCACTTGTTTCAGTTACGACCGCGAAAAAAAAATGCTGTTGAATGCGTTTTTTTTCGCAGTCGCAACTGCCTCAAGTGCCGGAAGCACGGCTATACAGCACTTGCCGCTCCTGACACAAGCCCCATAGACAATGCATGGGGCTTGCCGTAAGTGTGCCGCAGGTGCGACCATTAGGCGGCAGATGTGGTAAATTTGCCGCATCTGCCACAATCAGCAAAAAATGCTGATGTGAAAGGGGCCTTAGAAACAGTTTTGGAAGAAACAATAATTAAAAAGCAAAAAATAATGACGACCCTGCTCGGAAGAGCTTACAATCTACAATAAGGTGGGGGTGACACAAAGTACAGGGGTTTATTTACAATCATGGTCCAGCCATTTTAAGGAAGTGTGGAATAGATGAGAGTGGAGTTAGTGGCCACCAGCAAGTCTGTGTAGAGCTTTTGGGTCTGATGGAGTTAAACAGTTATGTTCAAAGAAGTAGTGGATAATTTTTGTCTTAATGACTCTGATTGGGGAGTATGATAGGCCGCCCTAAAAAGATGTGTTTTTAGTGAGCGCCTGAAGCTAAGTAAGTTGTGGATAGTCCTAATTTCTTGGGGTAGAGCATTCCAGGGAGTTGGTGCAGCTCGGGAAAAGTCTTGGAGCCGGGAATTGGAGGTTCGGATTAGTGCAGATATTAGTCTAAAGTCACTCCCTGAGCGAAGAGAACGGGTGGGGTGATAGAAAGAGATGAGGGTAGAGAGGTAGGGAGGTGCTGCACCATGAAGAGCTTTGTGGATGAGAATAAGCTATTTGAATTTGATCCTATCGTGTATGGGCAGCCAGTGCAATGACTGGCACAGAGTGGATGCATCCAAGTAACGGTTAGCCAGATTGGTGACCTTGGCTGCTGCATTAAGGATGGACTGGAGAGGGGAAAACCTAGTTAGGGGGAGGTCAATTAATAGAGAGTTGCAATAATCAAGACGGGAGTGTTTCAGGGCCACTGTGATGGTTTTAGTTGTTTCCATGGTGAGGAAGGGGCAAATTCTAGAGATGTTCTTCAGTTACAGGCGACAAGAGTGGGTGAGAGATTGTATATAGGAAGTGAATGAAAGATCAGCATCAAATGTGACACCCAGACATCGCTGCTTAGACGTTATTGCTGCGCAGCACACCAAGAGAGAGATGTCAGATTAAGGGAGATTAGTGGAGGGCGGGATCATAAGAAATTCAGTTTTGGAAAGGTTGAGTTTCAGGTATAGAGTGGACATAATATTGGAGACTGCGGTTAGACAGTCATTGGTGTTCTGTAATACTATGGGGGTAAGGTTAGGGGATGAAGTGTATAGTTGTGTGTCATCAGCATAAAGGTGGTACTGGAAGCCAAATCTACTGATGGTCTGTCCAATAGGGGCCGTGTAGAGAAAAAAGAGGAGAGGGCCAAAGAGTAAACCCTGATGGACCTCAATAGTGAGAGAAAGGAGAGAGGAAGTGGAGACAGCAAATGATACACCTAAAGAGCGATCAGAAAGATAGGAAGGGAACCAGGAGAGGACGGTGTCCTTAATACCGATGGAGTGCATCATAGAGAGTAGGAAATAGTGGTCAACAGTGTCAAAGGCTGGAGAGAGATCAAAAAGAATAAACATTCACCATTATGTTTTGCTATCAGAAGGTCATTGGTCACTTTGATGAGGATAGTTTCTGTAGAATGTAGAGGGTGGAAATCAGACTGTAATGGATCTAGAAGAGAGTGAGTGGAAAGGTAACAGGTAAGGCAGGAGTAGACCAGGCGCTCCAAGAGTTTAGAGATGATGGGGAGGTTGGAGACTCATCTGTAGTTATTTGTGCCCCATGGGTAAAGAGACATTTTCTTTAATAATGGAGTAATGATAGAATGTTTGAAGGAGGAGGGGAAGATGCCAGAAGAGAGGGAGAGATTAAAGATTTTAGTTAGGTGAGCAGTGACCACTGGAGAGGGAGACTGGACTAGGTGTGAGGAAATGGGGTCAGTGGTACATGTAGTAGGACGAGAGGAAGAGAGGAGCCTGGACAATTCTATTTCTATGACTGGGTCAAATGTGGAAAGTGAGCGAGAGGAGATGTGAGGAGGGATGAGAGTAACAGAGCTTTGAGGTCAAGAGTTGATTTCCTGATGGATGTTTTCTATTTTCTTAGAGAAGTAAGAGGCCAGGTCATCAACACAGAGGTCAGTGATCAGTGCCTGCACTTTAGGATTGAGGAGAGAGTGAAAAGTGTCGAAGAGTTTTTTTGGATTATTGGATAGTGGGATCAGGTTGGTGAAGTAGGTCTGTTTGGCGAGGTGAAGGGCAGAGTTGTAAATTCTCAGCATAAATTTATAGTGAATTAAGTTTTCTGGTGAGCGGGTTTTCTTCCATAGATGTACAGCACTCCTAGAGGATCACTGCAGGAATCGAGTTTGTGATGTAAGCCTGGGCTGTTTTACTCTGTGTTTGGAGGTTCTGAGGGTGAGGGGCACTACTTGGTCCAGGGTGCTTCTGAGAAAGTCATTGTAGTGATTGAAAGCCAGATCATACCAATGGTACCAATAAAAATGGCAGCTTAACGAACAAAAAAAATACCCTCCCGCAGCACCGTCTCTGGAAAAGTAAAATAGTTAATAGTCTCAAAAAATGGAGACAATTCAATTTATAAGATTTAGAAACTTTATAAGTTTAGTATCCCAATAATCAAATAGACAGGTAATTTTCACCAAAGAAGGAATGTCATAAAAACAAATCCCAATCAACAATGACGGAATTTAATTTTTTTTACAACTTTTTTCTCATTTTTAGTATTATATATGGTAGAATTAGTTATAATTTAAAACTACAACTTATCCTCATGCAGCTATGTCAATGGAATAATGAAAAAAAATATGGCTCTTTGGAGCAAAACTGGAGAAAAAGATGAATGTTCAAAAGTGAAAAATGTCCAGGACCTTCTGAGTTTAAGATCTCACGGAACACTGATATGGTAAGACAATGTATGTTATACGATAATATGTTTTCTGACGTGTAGGCTATGAAGGCCACAATGTAACCTTTAAAGGAAACCTGTCACCTCCAAAAACACTATTTACTGGCAGATATACAGTTAATCTATAGATATATATAGAATTTAAACCCTGTGCACACCTCTCAACTTTTACAGAACAGAAAAAAAGATATAGGTAAAGAATCCATTGCAGCATATTTTGACCAGACCTCTAGACACATCCCAGAACACAACCATTTACCACTTTTTTCTACTTTGGAAGGAGATGTCAAAAGGCGCAGTGAGCAGGGCCGTATTTGGAGTTCCTGCTGCCCTAGGCACTGTCAGTGGTCGCCCCCCCCCTTGTCACGGCTCCTCCCCCATCAGGGCCCCTCCCCCATTACGGCTCCTCCCATGTTGCGGCCCCTCCCCCGTCACTGACAATCTTCCCGCTAGTTGCGGCCATCCCCCAAACTTCATGTAGCTTCTCCCCCACATTTCATCATGTAGTACATATAAAAGGTTTGTCCAGCCACAATACAGAGACCTAGAGTAGATATGACAGGCTCAGACCCCAATTTAGGTGCTCAGGGTAAAAAAAAACAAGCTAAAGTATGGGAGTAGCCCCGGCACACTAATATCATGAAAAATAGAGTCTTTGCAACGACAGTCTTTTTGTTGTGATTTTATTAAGGGTGGTGTTACAATCCAACGTTTCAGCTCTACATCTCGAGCTTTCATCAGGGATATGACTTGGTCCTTGGTTTCGGGGTATATGTATAGGTGGTATAGGTTTACTATTATGGTCCAGCTAGGGTGAGGTCATCCCTTACAAGGGTAGTCCTGCTGGTCCGGACTCAATTGAAGTCACAGATGTCACAGGAGAGAATGAGGGGTTATTGTGTTAGCACAGGTGGAGTACCTTATGCTAGAGGGATAAATGAGAAGGAGACCTCAGGTGTGCATCGCTGGAACGGTACCTATAGTGACCACGATGTGTAAGGTCAGCACGTGACTCCGTCCTTGTGTCCTAAGTCTGGTCAGGTGTAGAGGAGGTGCTGACCTTACACATCGTGGTCACTATAGGTACCGTTCCAGCGATGCACACCTGAGGTCTCCTTCTCATTTATCCCTCTAGCATAAGGTACTCCACCTGTGCTAACACAATAACCCCTCATTCTCTCCTGTGACATCTGTGACTTCAATTGAGTCCGGACCAGCAGGACTATCCTTGTAAGGGATGACCTCACCCTAGCTGGACCATAATAGTAAACCTATACCACCTATACATATACCCCGAAACCAAGGACCAAGTCATATCCCTGATGAAAGCTCGAGATGTAGAGCTGAAACGTTGGATTGTAACACCACCCTTAATAAAATCACAACAAAAAGACTGTCGTTGCAAAGACTCTATTTTTCATGATATTAGTGTGCCAGGGCTACTCCTATACAATATAGAGACCTACTGACAGGATGTTTACATTGTGAGCCCCTATGGGGACAGTGTTGATGATGTATGTAAAGTGCTGTGGAGTTTATAGTGTAATATAAATGCAAAAAATATTATTCTTAATATGATGTCACAATACCGGGATCTGAGGATCTTCTATTTCGAGGTCAGGAGCTCTCTGATGCCATGTTGCTGTCTGTCTCGCTGTCGTCGTCTTTTGACACTACAGTGCGGTGGACAAGAGAGCATTAACTGGTTAATAACAAGAAGTATGGAGTGTAGTAACTGAGCCATAACCCCCCCCCATACCATGTCCAGCAGACATTGTAGGATTACTATATGGATTTTAGTATTAGGGTACGGACACACTGGCGTGAATCTCGGATGAGTGCAATGTGTGATTTTATTGCAATGCAGTCGGACCAATGTTAATCAATCTCTGAGAGCACAATGACGAGTGTTTGACGCTTTTTCTCAGCCAGATTCAGGATGAGAAAAAAGTCACAACATGCTGCGACAGTATGAGATTCATGTACAAGACTCGCCAATGCAAGTCTATGGGTCTGACAAAATCATGGACCGCACACGAACCATCCGAGTCGGACACGTTTTTTTAACGGATACATTATCATTCTGCAGCTGAGAACACTGTAAAATGTTCCTGTAAATTATTATACAGTAATAGCTGCTGAAGAAAGAACACGGACATCACATGGATGTGATCTGAGAGAAATGTCGGACACTCGCACAACAGTTGGATGCCAAACAGACTAAAAAACAGATGTCACTCGTCCAACTCTTCTGGATGAAAAACAGACCAATTTTAAAGCGACGGGAGACAGTGTACCACCATGTCCTCAGCTCCGTGCTGTGCACAGACAGTGAACCACCATGTCCTCAGCTCCGTGCTGTACACAGACAGTGTGCCACCATGTCCTCAGCTCTGTGCACAGACAGTGTACCACCATGTGCTCAGCTCCGTGCTGTGCACAGACAGTGTGCCACCATGTCCTCAGCTCCGTGCTGTGCACAGACAGTGTGCCACCATGTCCTCAGCTCCGTGCTGAGCACAGACAGTGTGCCACCATGTCCTCAGCTCCGTGCTGAGCACAGACAGTGTGCCACCATGTCCTCAGCTCCGTGCTGTGCACAGACAGTGTACCACCATGTCCTCAGCTCCGTGCTGTGCACAGTGTGCCACCATGTCCTCAGCTCCGTGCTGTGCACAGACAGTGTACCACCATGTCCTCAGCTTCGTGCTGTGCACAGTGTACCACCATGTCCTCAGCTCCGTGCTGTGCACAGACAGTGTGCCACCATGTCCTCAGCTCCGTGCTGTGCACAGACAGTGTACCACCATGTCCTCAGCTTTGTGCTGTGCAAAGTGTACCACAATGTCCCCAGCTCCGTGCTGTGCACAGACAGTGTACCACCATGTCCTCAGCTCCGTGCTGTGCACAGTGTGCCACCATGTCCTCAGTTCCGTGCTGTGCACAGTGTACCACCATGTCCTCAGCTCCGTGCTGTGCACAGACAGTGTGCCACCTTGTCCCCAGCTCCGTGCTGTGCACAGTGTACCACCATGTCCCCAGCTCCGTTCTGTGCACAGTGTACCACCATGTCCCCAGCTCCGTTCTGTGCACAGTGTACCACCATGTCCTCTGCACCCCCCCTCCATGTCCTCTGAACACCACCTCCATGTCCTCTGCGCACCCCTCCATGTCCCCTGCGCACCCCTCCATGTCCCCTGCGCACCCCTCAATGTCCCCTGCACCACACTCCATGTCCCCTGCACCCCCTCCATGTCCCCTGCACCCCCCTCCATGTCCTCTGTGCACCCCCCTCCATGTCCTCTGTGCACCACACTCCATGTCCTCTGTGCACCACACTCCATGTCCTCTGTGCACCACACTCCATGTCCTCTGTGCACCACACTCCATGTCCTCTGCGCACCACACTCCATGTCCTCTGCGCACCCCCTCCATGTCCTCTGCGTACCCCCTCCATGTCCTCTGCGCACCCCCTCCATGTCCTCTGCGCACCCCTCCATGTCCCCTGCACCCCCCTCCTTCCTCACCCCCCCTCCACCTCCATGTCCCCTGCATCCCCCCTCCATGTCCTCTGCACCCCCCCTCCATGTCCTCTGCACCCCCCTCCATGCTCTATGTCCTCTGCACCCCCCCTCCATGTCCTCTGCCCCCCCCTCCATGTCCCCTGCACCCCCCCTCCATGTCCCCTGCACCCCCCCCCATGTCTTCTGCACCCCCCCTCCATGTCCTCTGCACCCCCCCTCCATGCTCTATGTCCTCTGCACCCCCCCTCCATTTCCTCTGCCCCCCTCCATGTCCCCTGCACCCCCCCCTCCATGTCCCCTGCACCCCCCTCCATGTCTTCTGCACCCCCCCTCCATGTCCCCTGCACCCCCCCTCCATGCTCTATGTCCTCTGCACCCCCCCCTCCATGTCCCCTGCACTCCCCCTCCATGTCCCCTGCACCTCCCCTCCATGTCCTCTGCACCCCCCCTCCATGCTCTATGTCCTCTGCACCCCCCCTCCATGTCCTCTGCCCCCCCCTCCATGTTCTCTGCCCCCCCCTCCATGTCCCCTGCACCCCCCTCCATGTCCCCTGCACCCCCCCTCCATGTCCTCTGCACCCCTCTCCATGTACCTTGAATAGTCAGTCCCAGCTTCTGTTGACAATTCTTCTTGCTGGGCAAAATGTGGCTCCGCCCACCCGAGTCACATGAGCGTGACGTCATCACAGGTCCTGGCTGTTTCACCAGGCAACTGTACACCATGACCCCCGCCAGCTGCCGGCCACCGTCTGCCATCAATCATGCTGTCTGCAGGCTGCAGCAGCGTCATGAGGCGGCACCACCACCACTCCGGCTCCTCTTCCCGATGGCTAGTGATAGTGAGGTGAGGTGGGTGGGTGCAATGACTGGGGGAGGGAAGGGAAACTCGGTCTCCTCCGCAGCGGGCCCCTCCTCCACTCTTCCACCAGGCCTGTTAGCCGGCTGCTGCAGGCTGGGTGAGGTGGGCGGGCCTGATGACGACGGGGGGGGGGACACGAGGATATGAGGGGGCGGAGCTTACCACGACCGGCCAAGACGGGGCCAAGAAAAAAAAAAAAAAAAGAAACCATGCTAAGACACCGCCCTTCTAAGAATGGCGCCGCCCTAGGCACGTGCCTACGGCCTACGGGTGCCTAATGGTAAATACGGCCCTGGCAGTGAGGGGCATTTAGGAGAACACCATTGACTACGGGGTGTACACCCAAATCCAGGACTATCCCTCTGTGTCTAGGACTGCTGGGACCCATGGATTTATTTTTTGTTCATTCATTCATAGTTGTAGCAGTCAGAACTTTTTCATTTTTATATAAGCCTCCATATATGAGGCCATGTTCACACATATATGTGGCACCCCCGTGGTCCAGTTGCCACAGTGACGTTGCCTCCTTCAACGGGGATGACGTCATGCTTGGAAGCAGGAAGAGATCTCCGCGTGAAGTAAAACACAGCATGCACACAAAAAATCTGACTCCACGCCTGAAGGTGGAGCTCTACACCCGATTTCAGGGGAGCTGCCCTGTTTCCGATACAGAGGAGGAGTTAGTGAGAAACTCTGAGGAGAGGAGAAGACGTAGGAGAGAGAAATCTGGGGAGTGGAGGTGCCGAAGGCTCATCCCAGACTTGCGCTACAGAGGACGTCATAGTCCTGGGTTGTGCGGGCACTGAATGTCCCGACAACCGAATCTGGAGAGCGAGAGACTGTATGTTTCCTGGACGCACTAAAGACCCGCTGGCACAGCAGTACAGCGAAAGCCTGGTGCTGCCAGCAGTACAACAGTACCCATGATAGGCTCGTGCTGTCTGCCATACAGGTGCAAAAGAAAGAAAGCAGAAAGAGGGCCGTAGGGTAGTTCACAGGCAGTCAGGACTCCAAACTGAGAGCCCAGAAGGAAGGCATCCAAACCCACCTAGTGAGGTGGATCACCAAATGCTTCCAGGCTGACTGGACCCGTCTTGGACCTGGTAACCAGTGCCGCTGGACTGCACTACATTTCGCCAAGTCAAGATAAAGTAACTGCACCATTTGCATCCTGCCATTATTTCTTGTGCCCTCCTTGCCAGCTCCTGCCCCCCAACCATAGCTACCATCATCCATATAGACTATCACACCAACCCTGGGGACCCGTTCCACCTCTGGAGAGCAATACCATCCTAGCTGCCACATTATCTGCCCCAGAGCTTCAATCAGCAGCGTCGGCCCTCCCTGGCCGAATGCCACAGGTAGCTTCACGAGAAGACTCATATCCCCTGTAAATAACCCCCATCACTGCACGGCCAGGGCCAAGGAGCTGGGCCACAGCCACCATGACCTCCCAGAAAGCCATCCAACCCAGATACTAAGTACCCCCAGCCCCTTGCGGCCATTGCATATATCCTATAACAATTCGGGATGAGCGAGTCTACTCGCTACTATTCGGTATTCGCCAAATAGTAGGGTACTCTGGCTACTCGTTACTCTGCGAGTTTCCTTGCGATTACTCGCAGAGTAACGAGTCCAATGTAAATCAATGGGAAATGCAATTCCTCTGCTGCTGGACCCTATAAAGAAGTCTGGCAGCAGAGGAAAAACCTGCAACTCCCCATTTGATTGCTTAAAAGCAGGCGGTTAAAAGCAATCCGGGGCAATCCGGGAAAATCCGGTTTGAACACAGTTCATGACCGCGGACAGCTCCCTGCGTGCTGCGGTCAGTTCTGCGCTCCACCTCCCCACCCCCCCGCTGCCTGACAGCAGAATCCTCCATTCCCCCCGCAGCCTCCCCGCCCGATCCTAAGTTAGGACCGGGCAGGGGAAGCAGGGCCAGGGAGCGGGGAGGGACAGGAGGGAGCGGAGAGCGCAGAACAGAAGGACCCGCCTGGATCCGCCGCTCCACACTTCCTGGCCTTGCTCTACCCTCCCGTTTCTAACTCAGGATCGAGTGGGGGGAGCGGAGGATTCTGCTGTCAGGCGACGGGGAAGCCAGTAGGGGGCTTCAGCACTGTTTAAAATCCGGCGGCTTTTTACCGCTGGCTTTTAAACAATCAAGTGGGAAATTGCAGGCTTTTCCTCTGCTGCCAGACCTCTATGGGGTCCAGCAGCAGAGGAATTACTCGCAATACTCGCTTCCCCATTGACTTACATTGGACTCGCTATACTCATAACGAGTACCGAGTATCGGGACCTATTTGTTACGAGTCTAGAAAGTCCGAATATTTCAGTACTCGCTCATCCCTAATAACAATCTTTGTTTAATGCATTTTTGTACCTTTTTATGCCTTTTTCCTCCTTATTTTTCTGTCTTTTTAAGTGCAGATTTAAAACAGCATTTTTGATGGGTTATTTATTTTTTATAGTACTGGAAAGCTTCAATTCTGTACTTAAAATTGCAACTGTTTTTTTTTTACATGCATTCCTTCAGGCTCCCCATAGAAGACTGTAGACAAATAAAGAAACACCAAAACCACACAATTCAACACACAATCGCACACAATCGGTGGAGCTTTCATGAAACACATCTAATTTGCTTAGAAAGTTAAATCCAGCAAGATTTCTGTGCAAAGAAACATAGTGGAAATACATACCATTTAGGGTGCCTTCACACTTGCGTTTGTGTCTGCATGCGTATGGCATGCAGATGCAAATGCAGTGCAAACGCAGCCCATACTGATGTGAATGCAGCGGAGAATCTCCACATGCGTTCACATTAGTATGCAGCCAGCCAATCAGCTGTCTCAGGGGCGGCCGGGAGGAGGAGATCAGCGGCAGAGATTTCCTCCTCCCTGCACAGCTGATCTCCCGCCGGTGTCAGCGTGGGAGACTTGAATTAACAGCTGATCTGACAGCTGTGTAAATCTCCTGCTCCGACACCGAATAGGTGATATCGGTGCAGGAGATAAGAAACTGCTGATCGCTGCTTCAAATCTCCCGCGCCAACCTCACCTAATCGGTGTCAGCGCGGGAAATTTAAACAGCTGTCAGATCAGCTGTTTTCTTCAAATCCTCCACGCTGACACCGGCGGGAGAGCAGCGGCAGCTGTAGTTGATCACCGGCGGCCACCGGGACAGATTTCAATGAGATCCGCAGCATTCTTCTGCGCTGTAATGCGGAGGACACTGCGGATCCATTGACTTCAATGCATGGTTTGTGCGCTTGCAGGCGCTTGCAGATAAAACAAGCGCCCGCGAATGCACAAAAAATGCAACATGCTGTGTTCGGACTGCGCTCAGAGGGCGCACAAATTGTGCGCATTCGAAAGCAAACACAACTGAATGCAGCCAAATGCAGGCACATGCGTTCCCATGTTAAACATAGGAATGCAGTGCGCAAGCGTTTGGCTGCGTTCTGTACGTAGTGTTCACAAACGCAAGTGTGAAGGCACCCTTACAGTACGTGTGAATGCAGCATAACTGTCCATGAAAAAGTTGATGTGATTTCATGAAAACTTCTGGCTACTGTGTGTCTAAAAAAGCTATTGAACTGTGTGGTTTTGGTGTATTTTAAGTGCAGAATCAAAAAGCTATTAAAAAGCATCAATTGGATGGATTGTCCTGTCTAATATGATAATTCTGAAGTTACTCTATTTAAATGCAGATTTATCAATCCTCCCAGTACCCGCACTGTGCACTACAAGGATTCACAGTTTTGAAACCAGGAACTGACTGCAATTATGCTTGATGCATGTTCCTAGAAACAACATGACTAATGGGCGCTACGTCGCCCGATTCAAGTGTATGCAGCGGGTATGTCCGAGTTGGGTACATGGCCTTGGTCCATACATGTGTATGGAGCAAGGCTGCACTCACTAGATGGCTGCTCCTACTTGTCAGACATGCCCACTCCATACACTTGCATTGAGTAAGGTTGCGCCCACTAGTCAGGTTCTGGCTGGGAACATGTATAGTGCATATTTGTGGTTCCCAGATTAGAAACCGCATACCCTTGCTGCGCTCAGTGCAGGTGCTGGGAGATTGAGTCTGCAGTCACAGGAGTAACACATAGAGTGATGGCATAAATATTATTTTAGACTGGACAATCCCTTTAAAAATGCTGCTTCAAATCTGCATCTAATGGTACCTTTACACGCTGCCACAATTGTTCCTTTTGCCTTGAAAAGACAGCGATGTGGCGGCGTGTAATTCAGGAAGTTCCTTCCTGTGTCTTCGGATACCTGTGTTTCAGCCGTGCTCAAAAACAAGCAGGCATAATCCCTATGGTGGTGGCGTGTAATCGGGGCACAGGCATGGTATTTGAGTTCCCTGGGGCGTGCCACAGCGTCATGTATACCAAGCCCCATCAGCCATCATTGGTGGGGGCTACTGTGTACCCATTGGCTGTCCCTGCACAGGGCGGCATATTTAACGAGCTGACCAGTCACAATACACATTTGCTATCGCGTCATGTATTAGCCAGCCTCCCTGCGCTGGCTGGCCAATCATGATGTTATTGCATTGTCCAATCATCGTACGAGCGCCGCATAATATACAACTCTGTCACGCCTATGGAGTTACGGCGCACAATATGTACGCCCAGATTCCCTTGTGGTGGCGGCGTGTAAATCAGGGAAGGTGCTCCACAGAAGGTAACCGGCGGCACCCGTCGGCACTTACGGGAACGAAAATACCGTATTTTTCCTTTTATAAGACGCATTTTTTTTCCTCCAAGTTTTGGAGGAAAGTGGGGGTGCGTCTTATAAAAGGAATATAACATTCTAGCATCCTCAGTTGCTTGGGAGGGGGAGACAGCAGTGAATTGGGGACAGAAGTGACAGGGAATGGTCCCTGCTGAAGAATCAGGCGGCAGGAGCACCACGTGTCCCCGGCTCATTAAGTAATTAAATATTCACTTTACTTGCTCCCAGTCTCCACCCACCTCTCTGCACTGAAGACAGCATGAGAGGTGAGAGCACAGGGAGCAGGAGAAGCTGCTTAGCCGGCACACATGGTCTCTCTCCAGCTTCCTGCAGTGGCTGGGGAGACTGTGTGCTGGAGATAGTGAGAACGGAGGAGCAGGGCACAGCTGCTGTAAGTGAATCAGCACTGAGCTTTGTGCTGATTCACTGCCATGTAATCAGGGGCAGAGCAGGGAGATCGGTACCTTATCACAGTGTGGTGCCTCCTCTGCTCTCTGTAATGTGTCCTGCTGAGCCCTGCCCAGTGCAGAAATCCAGGAAGCTCGGTCTGCAGTTGAGGAGCTTCTGTGTATGGAGACCAGGGCTGGAGCCTGCATAACACCAGTGTACAGCTCCTGTATCTACATCCTGCATCTACAGGTCAAGCTCTGTGGTGACTTGTAATTAGGAGACAGGGCTGGAGCATTATATTTCAGCACAGTGTATAGACCCCCTCCCTGGCCCTCCCTCATACAGTACATCACATCAGAACTTGATCTGCAGACTATCGCCACTTCCTTTATTTCAGCAGGGTGATGGCAAAGCAGGATACATTAAAGTGAGTGCACATGTATATGTAACATAACCACTAATAAAGTTAACACTGCCAATACTGGGCTTAACTAGAACTTCAAGCATGCTATAGGATCTACAGTACATGCTGGGAGTTATAGTTCTTAAAGGGGTTGCCACTACATGAACAAATCCCATCTCATTCACCTTTTTGGCCCTTGTATAATTAAGGCTGCCTTCACACTTGTGTCCCCCTCTGCGGCGTCCTGCGGAGGGGGACCGCAAGCTGAGCGCAGGCACTGCAAGTCCCTATGTTTAACATGGGGATGTGGGTGCCTGCGCTCGGGTGCAGATTGGCGTGCGCACCCATTCACTGCAATGTATGATTTGTACGCAGGCGGATGCATGCGCACAAATCATACAGTCTCGTCCGCACTAGGAACACATATCGCATTCAGGGTGTGGACGAGAGTGTGTGATTTGTGCGCAAGTATACGCATGCGTACAAATCATACATGGCGGTGAATGGGTGCCATGCCAATCTGCCCCTGAGCGCAGGCACCTGCGTCCCCATGTTAAACATAGGGACTTGCGGTGCCTGCACTCAGCTTGCGGTCCCCCTCCACAGGAAGCAGCGGAGGGGAACGCTAGTGTGAAGCCAGCCTAAAAAGACCATACTTACCCACGATGCTGCAGCGGTTCCAACATTGTCAGAAGTTGCATAGTCATCTCCCATGTGACACTGATATGAGACTCAGCCCTCCGACCAGTCAGTGCTGGCGTCTGTCTCCCCGCCATCAGACACTGGAGCAAGAAGTCATTGGTGTTGCTCACATGCTGCTCCTGCATCTGAAGGAGACAGATGCCAGCGCTGACTGGTCGCAGGGCCTGACTGTCATATCAAAGTCATTTTTTGCTTCAAATATTTTTTTCCCTATTTTCCACCTCCAAAATCTGGGTGCGTCTTATAATCCGGTGCGTCTTATAAAGCGAAAAATACGGTACCTTCTGTGGAGCACTTTGTGGCGGCGTGTATATGCGGCATCAGGCACCGTTAGGAACAGTTAAAAACGCGCACGTGCGGTGTCTGCCTGTTGCTGCTCTCTGTGGCGGCGTGTAAAGGTACCATAATACTCGTCAAATAAAGAGAAAACAGCATAACAAAATGCAGGAAAATGCAATAATCAAGAAACATTGTTATTGATTAGCATGGTGTGGACGCCTATAGAAAAAAAGCACATAGAACACATGCACAGCAATCACATTTTGTCATTGCTGTGTAGTATATTCATTTTATAGGGTGCTTTTGCACTGCTTTTTCGGACAACTTGGGGGCAAAATAAGACTGAAGATGATGTGCATATATCCTGAGATAGGAGAAGCTCCATCAGTTTTCTCTGCATATGAGAAAAATTGATCTTATTCTGATGATAAGGGCTCCATCGCATGAATAATTGGGATTTTACTCAGACCAATTGAGGCAGTGCAAATGCAGTGCAAATGAGAACAAATTGCAGTATGCTACGATTTGACTCCGAAATTGGTTCAGTCCGAGAAAAATATCAGATGTCACATGGACCATAAGTATGGCATCCAATTTTTATGAATATAATATAATTCTGTAAGGGTGTGCTCATGGTCAGAAATTGCAGCATTTTGCATGCAGCGTATTACCATGCCTCTTCCCACCACACATGTTTTTAGCTGTGGTGCGGGTTGCCGGACTTCTGCGTGCTGTGGAGTTGTAAGAGATAACCATCGGGTGCACGCAGGGAGAAGCCGCCCCACACCCACCGCAGATAGTGTGTACAGGATGGCTGCGGTCTCCCTGCGTGCACCCACAAGTTCCCGTAGGTCCAACAAGCAGTGCCTCTGGATCGGTAACACACAGCCTAGGATGGGAAACTGTAAAAGATGAATAGCTTCTGAGTAAAAAAATGGATTGCATATGGATGACAAGTGAAAAAATATCGTCCCATTTTTCTGGATGAGAACGGGACCAGTTTTTTATACACTTGTATGACCACAGCCTAAAGATAACCTACTGGCCAAATATCAAAACCGAACCGATGACACTGGATTGTTTTTTTTTTTGCATAGGAGAAAAGTTAGTCTTGGGGACAGTATATTATCAAATGTGATATTATTATATTATTATTATTATTATTATTATTATTATTATTTTCTTCCTTTTAATTTATTTACTTGTTTAGCAAAACGTGATGTTCCTTTTAATCGACATGCCACAAAAACTCTTGCTGAATAACCATCATCCACAATGAGCCCATAATGGTTTTTAGTGACTATTTAGTTAAAACTACATGCAGATTTCTCTTAATGCACATTAGCTTTGTCTGTCTCACCATATGGCTGAAATAAAACACTTAAGATATTCTGCACAGACTTTGGGCTTCGAGTGCTGTAAATGGCAAACATTAGCACTGGTTCCCATCTATTATTCCCATAATGGGAAAAAAACAATATACATGAAATGTGAGTGGCAATATAGCTCTAAAACCTCCTGAAAGGGCCGTATAAAATGAATGGCTAAATCTGTGGTATATATCTAAGAAGATGATAAAAGATTGTAGGCTCTGAAAGTACTAACCCTATGAGAAAACAGACCACTCTTCTAGAAAAATATGATGTTATATTGTTTTAATACAAGATTTTTCCAAATTGCATGTTGAGCTCAATTCAACAGATACAATACGCCAGAATCTTCAGCAAAATGAGTTACAGCAACACTTTTAAAGTTTTCATATCTTACATCATATTGTGGTTTGGATTCTTCTCATATCTTTAAGGTACCTTTACACGCCGCTACAACAGGGTGGAAACAACCGGGTGCTTCACGTGCACGAGCACGTAGCAACGGTTACAAACGGTACCCGATACCGCCTTTACACGCCGCTACAAGGTGCTCTACAGAAGGTTTAATCTATCTCTGGATGCACCGCCGGATGCCTAAAGTTACCTTCTGCAGAGCACCTTTCCTCATTTACACGCCGCTACAGAAGGTAATATGGGAGGACCTGGGGCAGCAGGGACAACACATAGGCGTGCCAGAATTCTGGATTACGAGACACTTGTATGATGATTGGACAATGCAATAGTATCATGATTGGCCAGCCAGCGCAGGAAGGCTGGCTAACACATGACGCTATAGCAAATGTGTAGTGCGACTGGTCAGCTCCTTAAATATGCCGCCCTATGCAGCGACAACCAATCGCAACGCAGGAGCTTCCTCCAATGATCGCTGAAGGGGGGCGGTTTCCCAGAGGCTGTGTCACGCCCCAGGGAGTTAACTAGGTGGCGAAAAAACCTTACCGTACCTTATTTAGACACCACTACCATCGGGTTGAAATCAGCAGGTGCTGAAAGTGACGGGTGGCAACAACCTACTTTACACGCCGCTACCTCGGGTTGTTTTGACGGTGCAAGATACATTTGTCTCATAAACCCAGTTGTTTCCACCCTGTTGTAGCGGCGTGTAAAGGTACCTTTAGGGTTAGGTTTAGGGTTGTTATCCAGGATTAGAAAAACCTGGCTGCTTTCTTTGAGAAATGGTGCCACCCCTAAACATTGCTTGTACCTGGTATTACAACTCTATCCCAATGAAGTCAATGGAGTGGGACTGCAATACTACACATAGTCCATGGTCTAGGCTGGCGCTATTTCTGAAATTGAGCAGACATTTATTTTTAATTTTGAACAACCACTTTAATTTTTAACAGTGTCAATTACTTTAACAACTGAAAAAAACTCATTGACTTCTAGTGGGATTGTTGGCGTTCTTTTGTAGACATTGCAATAGCAGAAGCATTGTATTATTTAGTAGTGTTCTCTATGTGATTGTTTTATGTAGACAGATTTATATTCCTGGTGTGTGCTACATATTATACGAGTTGGATGTCAACCATTGAGTTAAACATGCAAAACAATGACAGACTGATTCAGGATGATCATCGTATCGCTCAAAAAGAATGATAAGCCTAATCGGCATTTCACAAAAACATGTAAGTCACATTAGTGCCTTGCTTGATTATTGGAAGATCTGTGCATCATGGGTACCCTGAATGCTAATATCCAAAATCAAAGAAGCAGAAGCTCACCATTGTACGGCATCCTCCATACAGTCCAGATTTGGTGCCATCTGACTTCTATCTGATCGTGATAATGAAAGAAGATCTGAGGGGACATCACTATTCATCTGATGAAGAAGTTGAGACAACTGTGAGAGGCTGGTTGCAGAAATAGTGTAAACGTCTTCCGTGATGGCTTCAGAAATCTTGGTCATCTTTGGTAGAAGTGTATCCAATTATCTAGTAATAATGTAGAAAAGGGAATATCGGTAATTAAAAAGCACATTCTAAGGATTATTTACGAAGGTGGAGGCATCACTTTTCATTCAAAACTGATGTTTCTTTAGTTAAATTTGTTATAAAAAAGAAAAGACGTGAACCACAAATCCACCATTACACAGTGATCTACTGTTGCATGACATAATCTTTCCAGAATCAACTTGAAATTTTTACTATAGGTTCTAGTAAAATTGTATGCACCCACTCTTTACTTTACTTGGACCACTTTAAACCCTTAACACAACATAACATACATGTTCTGTGGTAATTGCAAACTCGGATTGCAGCTTTTTGAACCTGGAAATGCCATGATCAATAGCGTCGGTGGTATATATACTCATGGCCAGATGTGTTGTCACCCTTGAAATTGTACCAGAAAATGGAGTATTTCTCTCAGAAAATAATTGCATTACACATGTTTTATCAAATACAAATTTACTTTGTCAGTGTGTACTAGAACATCACAAAAAAACTGAGACAAAAGGCAAATTGGACATAATTGCACACAAAATCCTCAAACACTGGCCATTCAAAATTGTTGCCACCTTTCCAAAATAGTGGGTATATAACTTTTGGTTCTAGCATTTGATGCTCGTACAAACTAACCTGTAGCAAGTAACAGGTGAGGGCAATATGCAAATCACACCAGAAAATAGATAAAAATGGGGGAGGTTGATTCAATCTTTGCATTGTGTGTCTGTGTATGCCACACTAAGCGTGGAGAATAAAAAGAGGGGAAGAAAACTGTCTGGGGACTTGAGAACCAAAACTCTTGAAAAATATAAAAAAAGCTTACAAGTCCATCTCCAGGAATCTTGATGATCCTTTGTTTACAGTGCGTAATGACTCGTCCAGGGTTGGAGTACTCGGATCCCGGGCGTTGCTGCTGGATTCTGTCACCGGTAATCGATGCCCAGGACCGTGGCCCTGGTGGTCGCTAAAAAGTGTTGAAATAAAGTGTATTGTTCGTGACACCACCTGCAGTTTCTGATGATAACACCAGCGCTACTTCAGACCTCTGGAGATGGTGTTATTGTAGCCAGTTGGTCTTGCTCCCTGCAGGTAGAGCAGTGTCCCCAGGGCAGTGATGCTGTATTAACTGAAAGGCGGCTCTGCAGGTGAGAAGCTGACTGATCCCTCACAGCAAGAAAGAACGACACACCACACGTAGCTGAGTCTCTGCATGGATTTACTGGTCACGTTCAAGTTCAACAATAGGTCTACAGTCATGGGTAGCTGGCTTGGGAAGTGACCAATGAATGGGGTGTTCGTCTGTGGCTCTCAAGTTGTTTCCCTCAGCATTGCCCTCTGTCTTTCCTAGCATTGAAGTCTGGCCTGCGTGGAGCCCGACCTGACCTTCTCCTCTCCTCTGTAACTCTACGCCCATGTAGGAACCTTCTCCGGATTCCTGCACCTCTGGGGATTTTCTGTGGGTCCTGGTTCCTTGTTTGGTTATAGTTTTGAGGTGACCTGGAGGCTGAACACTCCTTGGTCTGACCGATGTAGGCAGCTCAGAGTTAGACTTGCCTGCACTGCTCCCAGAGCCAGTACTTCATTCCGTGGACTGGGATCCTCCCAGACCGGTCAGTAGACGGTCTGACGCCAGGTGTTAGCACACACCCTCAGGCTCCCCTTTTCTCATCTGAGTCACAGCTCTTTCTGGATGCCATCCCTGTACGCTCCCCTGAAGGGGACCTCCTCGACCTCTCTCTTCTACTCCACTCTACTACTCCTTGTTTTTTCTTTCCCGCTTTCCATTACCCACCTATATAACCTTCCTCTGGGACCGGTTACCCTGATAATGGGTTTAACCAATTGGCCCCTTGAGCTAGGTGTGTGGAAGCAGAATGAAAGCCACATACGAACCTCCCCCTTCACTGGCCACAGGGATACCGCACACACTGGTCTGGGTGCAGTACCCCTTCATGGCGCACTGACCAGTGGGGCACCACATTCCCTCTTGGTGAAACACACTTGTCCTCAAGTGTCTGTTTCTACCCCAACCAATACAGAGACAATTTTTATATGCAGTATAACACAACATAACATTTTTATTAAGACAAGAATATGCATTTTTGGATTCTTCCCGCTATGGGAGGCTCTTTATCTTAAATGTTACCAACTTTAATTTTTAACCTGAGCCTAACGGAGCCGGTACACACATTGCTCTGGTGGTCATTGTCCTTGCACTTTGCAGCAGTGTCCTTTTTGACCACCCGTGCTGTTTAAGACATTATAACATTCACATATCACAGACTTTCAGTCCAGTCTCAACACAAAAGTTCTCATTTTTGTTAATGAGTTTTCAGCAATAAAGAACATTATTTACAGGACCAGTACTTTGAGAGTCTTAGTCTCTACAGCCTATGTACACGCAGGGCATACCATCCACGAGGCCCTGCGTGCCTCTCATAGCTGACCCGGTCATTCCGGTAAAGGTCCTGGTCCGGGTGGCCTCTTGGAAAACCTCCTCATACAGTAGAGACCCTCTTCCCGGACAAACCCCCACCCACTTTCCAGATTCAAACTGGTTACCGTACCTTCCCTTCTACTGTCTGAAGGTACCGTTGGTTGACAGCGAGCTTGGGTTCGGACCTGTAAGTTCTCCAACTCCCTGGCCCACCACTCCTCACGACGGCGCTGCCGAGACGCTTTGTCGGCCAGATACTGTTCATAGAGGTAGTCTGGTTGAGTATGGATGGGACCGGGGGTCTGCCTCTGACATCCGGTGGTAGCTGCTTGGATGGCCACAGCTCCCGGCCGGTGCTGATGGCCACTCCACCATGTCGTGTGGGGCCCGGATGCCCCGACTTCCTCACTGCTGTCATCCGGATTGCCATCCTCGAGGTCCTCCTCCTCAGAGCCCGACTGGCGGATTCATCATGGATGGCCTCACTGACCACTCTGGACTCACGCTCAGGTTCATTGGGGAGCTCCGGTTCAGCGGCTTCCTCCTCTGGACTTTTGGATTCCGCTGCGGCTGTCTCCTCCTTGTCACCGGCTAGGACCATGGGGTCATCTGGGTTTTTGTGAGGCCTGGATGCCCCGACTTCAGTGCAGACAAAGAGTGATGGCTCGGCAGGCTGGTCCTTACTGGTCATTGGGTTCTCAACCATGGCCTGGTCTCTCATTCCCGGCTCCAGCTCTCAGTCCCTGGTTCCGCTGCGCATAACCCTGCGAGACAGCTCTAGGGCAGTATTGGCGCTTCAATGCCTAACAGTCCATTCTAGAGTCTCAGTGATCTGGACTCTAAAGTTCTGGAATGCGGTTCTCCAGAAGGCCGCGTCTCCCTTATAGGTGAGAAGGGAGACCGCCCTCAGGTCCCCAGTTGCAGCAAGGGCCTCTTCTTCCACCTCCCGTAACAGGTCACTCACTCTGGTAGCCGCCGTGTTCACCAGTCCCTGGACCAGACCCGTTCCGCATGGATTTCCAGCTGCACCCATGTTGCTGCTTTTTAAGGCTTTTGGTAAAAGTTCTTTTATCTTTGGCCCGCCCCCTTGGTTGTTAGGTGGTAATAGGGGCGGGCAAACAGTTTTGCGCCTCCGGCATGGCCCTCCCATGATGGGGGGCCGAGGCACGCCCCCGGGCCAACACATTGTTCTTTACATTTCTAGACCCGCCATTTTGGGCCCGTTGAAAAGGCGGGAAAAGTTATTTTTGTGACGTATATTCACGTTTTAAGTTCCTTAGCCGAATCTTTAAAGTCTGTAAGGCGCACAATACCCGTTGGGTACAGTCTGGTTCAATTCTGTTCATGAGCGCCAGAAGCTGACTCGCCCCGGGCTGGAGTACTTGGATCCTGGGCATTGCTGCTGGATCGACCGGTGGTCGATGCCCGGGACCGTTGCCCTGGTGATCGCTGAAAAGTGTTGAAATAGAAATAATAAAAGTGTATTGTTCGTGACACCACCTGCAGTTTCTGATGATAACACCAGCACTACTTCAGACCTCTGGGGATGATGTTATTGTAGCCAGTTGGTCTTGCTACCTGCAGGTAGAGCAGTGTCCCCAGGGCAGTGATGCTGTATTAACTGGAAGGCGGCTCTGCAGGTGAGAAGCTGTCTGATCCCTCACAGCGAGAAAGAATGACACACCACACGTAGCTGAGTCTCTGCATGGGTTTACTGGTCACGTTCAAGTTCAACAACAAGTCTACTGTCATGGGTAGCTGGCTTGGGTAGTGACCAATGAGTGGGGTGTTCGTCTGTGGCTCTCAAGTTGTTTCTCTCGGCTTCGCCCTCTGTCCTTCCTACTGTTGGAATCTGGCCTGCGTGGAGCCTGACCTGACCTACTCTCACCTCTGTAACTCTATGCTCGTGTAGGAACCTTCTACGGATTGCCTCACCTCTGGGGATTTTCCGCGGGTCCTGGCTCTTTGTTTGGCTACGGTTTTGAGGTGACCTGGAGGCTGAACACTCCTTGGTCTTACCGATATTGGCGGCTCAGAGTTAAACTTGCCGGTACTCTGTTCTGTGGACTAGGATCCTCCCAGACCGGTCGGTAAACGGTCTGACGCCAGGTGTTAGCACACACCCTCAGGCTCCCTTTTTCTCATCTGGGTCACCTCTCTTTCTGGATGCCCTCCCTGTACATTCCCCTGAAGGGTCCTCCTCGACTTCTCACTTCTTCTCCACTCTACTACTGCTCATTTTTTCTTTCCCGCTTTCCACTACCCACTTATATAACCTCCCACTGGGACCGGTTACCCTGGTAACGGGTATAACCAATTGGCCCCTTGAGCTAGGTGTTTGAATGCAGAATGAAAGCCACAGATGAACCTCCCCCTTCACTGGCCACAGGGATACCACACACGCTGGTCTGAGTGCAGTACCCATTCATGGTGCACCGACCTGTGGGGCGCCATAGTAACATAATCAAGTAGTTTACAACCCATGGCAATGTAGCTAGTCTCCATTCACATTGATGGCATAGAAAATTTGATGACATGTTGCAACTCAGGATAGTCTGGATGGTGGACAAGCAGCCCCTAGCAAGTTCCAAAGAAATTCAAACTGTCCTGCAACCTCAGAGTGCATCAGTGTTGACATTTCAATGTTATGAAACACTATTGCAGGAGACCCAAGAGGACCTTACTGTTCACAGAGAGACATAAAAAAGCTAGACTGCAGTTTGCCAAAATGTTTTTAAGTAAGCCAAAATCCTTCTGTGAAAGCATCTTGTGGACAGATGAGACCAATATAGAGCTCTTTAGTAAAGCACTTCATTGTATTGTTTACTGAAAATAGTATGAGGTGTACAAAGAAAAGAACACAATACCTACAGTCAAATATGGTGGAGGTTAAAAAATGGTTTGGGGTTGTTTTGCAGCTTCTGGCCTTGGGTGCCTTGACTATGTGCTAGGCATCATAAAATCTGAAGATTAACAAAGGATTTTGGGTGGCAATGTAGTGCCCTTGCCAGAAAGCTGGGTTGGTGTCCTAGGTCATGTGTCTTCCCGCTGAACAATGACCCAATCATACTTCACGAAGCCACCAGAAATAACTTGAAACAAAGTTCTGGAGAGTTCTGAAGTGGCAACAATGGGTCCAGATCTAAATACCATTGAACACCTGTGGAGAGATCTTAATATTGCTGTTGAGAGAAGACACCTTCAAATATCAGAGATCTGGAGCAGTTTACAAAAGAACAGTCCAAAATTGCAGGTGAGCGGTGTAAGAAGCTTGTTGATAGTTATAGGAAGCGATTGATTGTAGTTATATATTCCAATGGGTGTGCAACCAAATATTAAGTTGAGTGTAAAAATAATTTTGTTCAGCCCATTTTGGGGATTTTGTGTGAAATTATGTCCAATTTGCCTTTTTCTCAGTTTTTTGTGTTGTTCCAATACACACAAAGGAAATAATTATGTCTATAACAAAATGTGTGTAAGGCTGCTTTCACATCAGTGGTTTTGCGCTGATCGCGGCAGTTGCGGTGAAAAAACCGCAACTGCCGTGATTACCGCATAACGGCTGCACTTGCGGTGTACTTGCGGCATACCCCATACAATGTATATGCGGGCTTGCGGTAGGTGCGGCAAGTGCGGTATCGGCACTTGCGGCAGGTGCGGCCGCGAAAAAAACGCGGTCAGCGCGGTTAGTGATTATTCGTGGTGAACAATGAAAAATTTTAGATATAAAAAATTATGGTAGAATTACTGTTTTAGTTTATCCTCCTTCCCCCACCCTCCACCAGAAAGGATTAATAAAAGTTAATATAAAAAGGTTCTAATTGAAAACAGTATGAACAATTGATGGAAAAGATGACAATTATGGAGGTAGCCACATCTCTCCAAAGCACAAAGCAGAAATCGTCCTGGAGTGGTCAATGGGTCTCCTATGAACGGAGAACGTAGCTTGCTGTGATCTCTCCACCTGCTGAGGTTTTAATGAACCTGAAATAATATACTTACTTTTAGGCAATGGTGACTGCCACTTGAATTTTTTTGTCTTCTTCTTTGATGAACTATTAACACAATATGAATTACTCTATATTGCGTAAAAAAATAAAGGTTTTTAGTTCACATTTTCATTAAAAAGTGATAACAACAAAAAAATACACGTAAAAAACGTATTCACCAAAAAATACATCTCCAAAAAAATATTCCTTGTAAATTATTCATAAAAAAGTTTTAAAAGTTTGGCTTTACTGCACAACAATTAGCCAATATGGAAACAAAATCAAACAATATATTGATGAAACGCTAAGTACTAATATCCCTTTAATTCCTAGATTTATCCCACTCAATATAGAAAGTCATAACCAATTCCTGGACAATCATTAATCCCTCAACTTCAAAACGCAGCAAAAATCATAATAGTAAGACATTGGAGAGATACTGTTTTGCCAACATTCTGGGAATGTATAAACAAAACTACATTTATTTGAAATGAAAGATTAAGGCTACATTCACACACAGGGTTTTTGATGCGTTTTTTGAGGATCCATTTTTGCAGTTCAGGGAAACGGATCAATTTCTGAGCTTCCCAGCAAAGTCAAGATTTGTCATTCACATTACCTTTTGCAGTGCTGCGTTTTTTGGCTCAAAATTGTATCCTCACAAAGAATGAGCATGACAATTTGTGCTGCATTTTTCTGATCCGCTTTTCCAATCGAAACTATTGTCTATGAGCTTAAAAAAAAACAAAAGTCTAAAACGTATCAAAAACGGATAAAAAACAGATCATCTGTTTTTATGCATTTTTTTTTTTGAAAAGCTGATCCAGTTTTGCAGCTGAACAATGGATCCTCACAAAACGCATCAAAAACTCTGTATGTGAATGTAGCCTAAGGTTAAGACATCCTAAAAACAAAAAAAAATCTAGACTAGTGATTAGCGGATAGAGAAATACTCGGCTTCAGGAGATTCGTAACAAGAGGTTTTTAATACTCGCATATTCGTCCAAATAGTGAGTCATTTAGTGATAGGCCCCACCCACACACATCCGGCCATAAAACTAGTCTTTTCGGGACAGGGCAGGAGGGTGGGCTTTTTTGCGTTTCTACTGCATAACACACCTTGTTGTGCCCCCCAGAGAGACCCTAACATTCAATCTGCTCTCACTGTTGTGCCAGCTCCCATTGTGTACTGAAGGGAGCTGGGAATTTGTGTCAGATCAATAAGGATCGACTCACAATCACCAGCGTTACTCGCCAAGTAACGAGTATCACAAAGTAACGAATAGTAACGATTACACTTGGTCATTACTAGTCTAGACCTTTGGCACAGATGGACTAGACACCAAAACCAGTTAACAATCAGTCAATAGCCCCACACAAATTAATATAATATTCCAAAATGGGAAAATTATGTTTTGTTGCTTATGTACCCTTTTTGAAACCAAGTAGTAATTGTTTTGATGTAGAGACTTTCAGACATTAGAACAGCGCTCCTCTTTCCTCTGTGCCATATCTCTCCAACCACTTGTTACACCCTCTCCGATTTACACCCATACCTTAGTTAAACATTCCCCTGTTCTTAATAATATTAATGAATGTTTATAATATCATATGTTTATAATACGTTTTGATATGGTTTTATTTTGTATTGACTTAAAACATTCTAAATAAAGATTATACAAAAAAAAAGTTTTAAAAAAATTCAAGTCAAGTGTGAAAAAATAAATTAAAAAAAACTAATTTTTTACAATCATTTTGGTGGACTTTTTTCTTTTTGCTCACCCATTCCTCACAATTTTTTTCCAATGATTTTCTTTTCATTAAAGGAATAAAGAAATCTAATAAAAAAAGAATGAAAGCTGTAACATTCACTACAAATATAATTTTGTAATCTAAATCATATTTTTGTATATGAAAAAAACTTTTTTTAGGTTAGAGCTACTTTAAATATTTTGGTAGATCCTATTATCTACAGCTCTGTCTAGTCCTCGGTTTATTTCCACAACAAATTGGCGGCATAGAAATCTTAAGTGATGGATGAAGACAGTACAGTGAAGTATATGGCATAAGCATACATATGCTAATAAAAGATATAGAAATATTTGCAATTTCATGGTTTTTATTTATTTTTTATGATTTTTTTTAGCCAACCCTTGTAAAGTATTTCTTATCGGAGATTTTTTGACATTGAGCAGAGATAGAACTATACAGTAAATAATAAATTGTGGGATGCAGCCAGGCTTGTAGAAAATAACTATTTGAGGGATGGTGCATGAACAGAAAGCTGTAATTTTGACAGGTGGCAAGGTGTCGTGTCACCAAGCCCTTCTAAAGTCTCATATCTCATACCTTTTGATTAATGACTCTAATTAAGGAATGAAATCAAGCATGTGAAGACAGGGGATCGCTCTAGGTCCTTGTTTGGTAGTTTTCTCTTCCTGGCACACATCTCATCCATCTAAATATCACTGCTCTTTCATTCATTACTGCTGGGTGATACCAAAAACACATTTGCAGGGGTACAAGGTAAGATTATTACCGCCAGATAGTAGTATTTTAGGTCAAGAAAAAGATATGATGATTTATCCTCAATCTGTGATATTCATAGTTAAGTCTCATGCTACTTTACAAAGTTTTTGCTTATGTTTTAGAAAAAGAGAGTCTAGATTTTTCTGATCCTCCCTTAGACTCTTCAGAATACAAAATCACGGAATCAGATTTATTGTAAAGCAAACAAAAAAAATCGGAATGTGGTGACACGATGATGATAACTTTTAATCAACTTTTTGTCTCTTCTCCTGACCTTTTGTGATATAAAAATACTGAAAAAAAATACAGAAAATCTAATTTTGATACAAAGCAGCATCTCTACCATGGACCTCCTGCAGTAGAGATGCTGCATAGATATGTTTACGGCTGCAGATATCAATTTGTAGGACACGCTGGGAATCTCTCCATCCTTTGCATTGCAACGTGAAAGCTCACCCTTTACTATCCTTGCTTCCATGTGTCTAGATCAGGAGGTCCCTAACCTGTTGCTTGGTAGCCACATGTGGCTTGTGGGCCCGTGATGTGGCTCGTGGCTGTCTACAGCTTGGTGCATTAGTGCCAGCAAACAGCTATGAAGAGCAGGTCTTCAGAAGGTGACTTTTGCCAATTACCCCACACAAAACAATGATTTGAATGTGCATATAATGGTCATAGAGGTAATAGGGTAATAAATAGATGTGACAATGTGGAGTGAGTGTTTAATGTGAGACTTAATGGGGCAAGGTGGGAACCCCTAGATTTAAGTATGCTGCTTATAACAGAGATAATCATAAGGTTTTGGTATGATTCCTGCGGTGTAGTTTTAGTTGCCCTTATACCAGTAGCAAAGAGCTCTAAATGTGGCTTGCAATCATTTCTAAAAACTGAATTTGACTCTGTCTGGTATAAATTCATTAGTCTGCAGTCGCTCCATATGACACACAGTTTTAGATTTGGGAATGGTGATCACGTGGCAGCAAGTATGCAATACTAACATGTTTGAGCAAGTGAACAACCGACTACCGTGTGTGAGCATGGCGCACAGACCACCAATGTCCAGCACCCAACAGAACCAGGTTTCCCAGCCGGTCACCAACACCAGCACGAGCCCAGCCACCACCTGCATAGCTGTCAACAGAACCGGTGTCCCAGCCAGTGTGAGTTCATCACCAACAGAAGCCAGAGTCCCATACTCATACTAGCCCAGACACTCCCTGCTTAGATAACACCTGCACCGGGTTCCCAGCTAGCAGATAACTCTACCAGCAGCCTCTGACAGAGGACAGGGAATGCTATTTAAAGCCAGGGGGAGGTGATTCCAGGTGAGTAACACATCAACCCCTCAACCAGCAGCTGAACATAATAGTGAATGCAGCTCTGGAGCACAGCACAGGAGGCAAAGACCTTCACAACTACACCTCTTAAAGACAAACAATATACACAGCAGCATCCAGCAATGTCAGCAGCATCTAAGCACGTGACAGTATCCCCTCTTTTAAGAGAGGCCTCTGGACTCGACTACAGACACATCCGAAATAAGTCCACATCCCCTTAGTGACAAGATATGAAAGACGTTACGGGTTTCCAAACTTGGGGGTAGGTCAAGTCGGTACAGCACAGGATCGCAAATGGCCGATATCCGAAAAGGTCCTACAACCCCGGAACTCGGAGCCCCAGTAGCATGCCACTCTCTTGGGGCCCCCATGGTCTACAACAGGAGCTAAACAAGCATAGGATTAAAACAATAAAAAAATACACATATTTGGTATGGCTTCATGTGTAAGAGACTAAGCTATCATTATATGAAGTACCGTAAATTAATCCAATTGGAAAATGGCATAACAGGAAAAAAATGAAAATGCTAGAATTAAATTTTTTGGGCCACCATGCCACTATATTAAATGCAATAAAAGGGTGATCAAAACATTGTATCTGCCTCAAAATGGTATTAGCTCAGGGTGAAAAAAGTAAGCTCTTATATAGGCCTGTGTCTTGAAAAATGAAACTGTTATGGGTCTTGGAAAATGGCAACTAAAGCAAATTTTTATTTATTTTTGTTTTTTTTTTTCATCATTGAAATTAATTTAAAAAAAAACATGTTCAGTATCCGCTTACTCATACTGACCTGAATGATCATCTTATGAGGTCACTTTTACTATACAGTTAACATGGTAAATACAAAACTCAAAAAAGCATTGTGGAATTACAGTTTTTTGCTTTTTCAAAGCACTTGGAAATTTTTCCTATTCTCCAGTACATTGTGTTGTTGAATGAATGATGTATTCAAAAGAACAACTCATCCTGCAAAAACAACAATCCCTCATACGACTACATCGAACGAAAAGTTTAAAAAAGTTATGTTTTTTGGAAGAGGTGAGAAAAAGCAAAAATGAAAAATTGCACGTGGTGAAAGGTATAAAATTCTAATAGCCGTATAATAGTAGCAGGAGCGCCCCCTGCAGGCTTCAATCTTAACACATTCATGATGGACGTAATTAGGGATGGGGACCTCCTTAATTAATAAATTTGTAGACAGTTATCAGGCAGAATTTACAAGGCATTGAAGGGGATGGCCAGGATTAAACACCACAAGGACATATAGTAAAAAATTCAGCCAAAATGTTTACTAGAAGTTTGATATCCATTGCACGCAGCAGGAAGCAACAGGCGCCAGTGATAAAAGCCACAGAGGTGCATAATACCAATGCACAATCACTCCCAGCCTGCCATGACATGGGGGAGGTGATTGGTGATATTTTATATGCTCACAGTTGAGATTTCCATAGGGCACCAGTCACATAGGCAAGCATGATGCAGGGGGTCTGTATGCAGCCTATTGATCACGCCCATACAATTAGATGAGGGGGGCTGCCCAGCACTTTATACATGCATCAACACTTTCACTATAGGAGCCGTCCTGTATGACACAGATAGACAATGATGGAAATGGATGTGTATCTTTGTGTGTGCTCGGTGTATGCATATGTGTGTGTGCGCTCAGTGTATACACATGTGTGTGACATACAATGATTATGTCACATAGCCTGGGGTCACACATAAGCCCTGGATCCGTTATTTGCATCAGTTTATCAACTTTAGAATTCTAAGTCCAAAAACTGATGCTGTTAATGGATCTTGGACTCA
Source organism: Allobates femoralis (assembly GCA_033576535.1). Lineage (NCBI taxonomy): Eukaryota > Metazoa > Chordata > Amphibia > Anura > Aromobatidae > Allobates > Allobates femoralis. The sequence continues at coordinate 95,896,105 of JARQOC010000005.1, forward strand.
AGTGTGACTGCTCTGCTATGCGTTTTTTAACAGGACCCAAAAAATGCTGCAAGCAGTGTTTTTTGGGTGCAGTAAGAAAACTGATCCGTTTTTTTAACATGGGGCCCTATGGGAAACTGATCCATTAACAAAGGGCACATATAGGCACCATCCGTTAACGGATCCGTTTTTGCTAGCATTTTTTTGGCAAAAAATGGCAAAGTCCAATAAACACATAACTGCACAGGAGGCTCAAAAACCAGCCTTAAAATAACGGATCTGTTATTGAAGCCAGTGGAAAAAACTGATTGGCATGTGTGACACTAGCCATACTGTGTATTGTACAGTATGTATGTAGCATCCACATTTACATATCGGGCAGCGTAGATGAGAGTTCCAAGGTGTAAACATGTTGGCAATCACCCAACAAACGAGCAACATTCTGCTCATTCATCAGGCAATTGGATTGTTTATGGTGGAACAAAAATCATTGTTCTCAGCAACACATCACCCGGGGCAAACTGCAGAAATGCTGCTGATTCCATGATACTATAGAGGACTGATCGCTCTATTAGGGTTTATCTTGTGTAAAAAGGCCGGAAACAAGTGCTGAATGACTTGAATATTATAGACGGCGCTCATTTAACGGTCTGAACTCAGCACCTGAAAATGTAATCTAAAAGTTTGAGTGTGATGATGCAATATGTAAGCATTTAGGGCCCTACTTTAAATTTTTGCCTAGGGCCTCACTTTGTCTAAAACTGGCCCTAGTCATGAACAAAATGTCATAGTGTTTAACACCTTCGCTACCAAGGGTGTAATAGTTTGCTCTTGGCCGTGAGACTCCCTTTGATGTGAGCTCGCATCATACCTTACACATGTCAGCTGATCTGATCAGCTGACATGTGTAGCTAACAACACTGACAGCACAATCCAAAGCACAGTGGAAGGAATCGCACCATTCCCATGATGCGATTACAGGACCTCGATGCATTCCCATGACAGCCTGGAGTCCTGTGATGACCCCAGATGCTGTCTGAAGTCACTTCCTGTAGAGGCCTGGCGAGTGCTTGCATACACAGAAAGTGATCATTTCTCCTGTTCACAGACATGCAACAGCAGGCATCACACCGTCACGTCAGTTTTACTTTATAGTGAACGTGGTGAATAAAAACCCAAAAAATAATCGTGTAATTGCACTTTTTTTTGCAATTTCTCTACACTTGGATTTTGTTCACTGTTTTCCTGTACACTAAATTTTAAAATAAATTATTTCATTCAAAAGTACAACTCATCCCGCAAAAAGACAAGCCGTCATATGTCTATATAGCCAGAAAAAAACAACGTGTGGTTCTTGGAAGAAGAGGAGGAAAAAAGGAAAAACTGAAAATCGCAAGGCGATGAAGGGGTTTAATCATTTGTCATTTTCTGCTTATACAGTCCCATTAAGGGTTCTTTAGTACATAATATTTTTAGTAAAAACATTGTCTAGTTTGTAAAAATGTTTCTAAAGTTTTCTCTTGCGTGACTTTTTTAAATCAAAAATGCTTCTACCACTTGTAAGCTATGGAAGTCCAACATTTATAATGAAAGGGGACCGTTATTAATTGTCTCTAAATAAAATGTACATGTGGTTGTATTGAAAAAGACACTCTTCTACCAGTCACTTTTTTTACAGTTTCATTAGTTTCTGAGTTATACACTATTTATAACATATCATTAGAGATGACTGAGTCTTTTGAAATTGATATTCACCAAGTTTGATCATTTTTGTCAAAATAATTTGATTTGCAGTTAATTGATTGCCTGCTAACTGCCATAATGCAAAGCCTCCAATTGCACTGAGATATTTGTAAAACTCTGAGGTCTACTAGTGTATTAAAGAGGTTTTCCACTAATAAATGTATCCCCTTACTTTTGCCCTAATTCTTCCTAACAGTTTCCTAACGTACTTCTGCTATCTACACTGCCCCAGTAAGCTTATTTCTAAGAGGTTCGAAAATACCTTTTATTGTTGTAGCTTTAATTTTCTGGGGTGCAGACTGGATTGGGAACAACTGAGCAGGACATGTTACTAGTGGGGACGAGGCTGCTTCTCTGTGAGTGACAGCATTCTGGGCACACATAACTAGATAACACTTCACTCTCTTATCATCCACCACAATGACGTGCCGTGCTCAGTTAGTCCAAATTTAGTCTGCCGCCTGGAAGATAGCTACAACAAAATTAAAGGTACATTATGTACAAGCCTCTTAGAAATAACATTAGAAGAGCAGGGTAGATACTAGAAGTATATTAGGAAAGTGTGTTGGGAAGAATTAGGACAAAAGAAAGGGGAAACCTCTTTAAACCTCTTTCAATATTTTAAACACAAACACAATCTTTGGAATGTCAAAGTGACATTACTATAAAATGGTTGGTAACCCAGTAGTAACCAATTGCCCCTTTAATAAACATAGTGCATTGATAAACTTTTCGTGTCCAAATTTATACATTTTAGTCACTTGTGATCAGGCCGCCTATTCTGTGCAGAACACGAAGGCTGCTTTCACACTGGCATATTTTCAAATCCGTGTGGTTACATGAAATTCATGTATAGTCATGAACAGCCATGGATCTGTGCAAAAGGATGCCAACAGATGTCCACAAAACGTTTTTTTAACGAATCTGTCATCAGTCACCAGAGATAGGGTTGGGAGGAGCTGTACCTTCTGAGGATGTTCAGTACAACAAAATGGGCCCATTTCTTTCACGGATCCTTATATTCCTTAGAGCTCAACATTATTTTCATATGGACAGATATGGATCTGTGTCTTTCCGTTGGAGTCTGCGATTTTTGAGGAAGACCACAAATGTAACAGTTTTTGATTCTGGGTACAATAAAATTGCAGACACCAATGGAACCATGACAAAACGGAGACACACAGATGGCCACTTTAGGACCAATCCATGCCCATAAGACAACGTGGAAGGCCATAGCAGATGTGTGGCCATCTGTTTCAAAATGGATGGATACAGATTTGAAATTATGCCAGTGTGAAAGCAGCCTTACTCAAAAACTGATGTTGTCAATGTCAGATTGCATATTTCCACACACTCCGCAATCTCTCCACTAAAGCATTTTTGTACAGGTAAGGCTGGCTTCACACCACGGCAGAGTCTGGTCCGGGGCTGTCAGGATGAATCTGACAGCCCCGGACCGGATCAGCACACAGAACCGGAGGGCCAAATGTGCCCTCCGGTCTGGTGTGCAGCCACACGCATCTGCCGCTGATGAATCTGGACCACGGCTCGCGGGGAGCTAGCCGTGGTCCTGAAACAACAGTGGCGTGCAGCTGCAGGTATCTGGTTCCTCGGATCCTCCCAGACCGGAGCAATCCGGCCCCATAGGCTCCCATGCCAGGGAGCGCCTGATTGCCTGAATCCGGGATACGGCAATTTGGGGAGATTTTTCTCCCTGGACACAAATACATTGCAAGCAACATATTTGTCTCCGGTGAGAAAAATCTGAATTCTCCCAGATTCTTCCAGAGAGACAGAAACCGGATGGCAGACAGCTGCCATCTGGCTCCATCCGGCCCCATAGTATACTATGGGGCCAAAATCCACTCCGGGGCTGTCTGGTTTACACCGGACAGCCCGGGATCGGATCTTGCCGCGGTGTGAAGCCACCCTTAGACCCAGTTATCATGACGTCATGTTGACATTGCGCGCTTGTGCAGAACCATTTTGGGTTTCATCAGAGCCAGAAATAGCATGAGAGCATGATCAGAAGATGTCACCAAAGGAATGATGGTGAGGAGCAGGGGGTCTGGAGAGTTAAAGGGAACCTGACCTCTACAAATGACCCCCCAGCCTATTTTAACCTGTCCCTGTACCATAGTAATCCATTTGTAACCATCCCTTTCTGTTCCTAAAGCGCTATATGAAAGTTTATAAAAGTAGTTTATTCACCTCTTATTCTGCAGCTTCACATTACATGTGAAGCCACAAAAGGCGGTCTTATGTGGCTCTCCCTGCCGGCGGCGTGTTAATTATGCGCGCCCACATGGGCGTGCTATAGAGCAGAGACTGTGCTTGTCTGCAAGGGGGGGTAAAGGTGATATGACAAAAATGGTGTCATATCGCCTGTACCGCCCCCTTGCAGGACAAGCAATGTCTCTGCTGTATAGCACACCCATGTGGGTGTGCATAATTAACACGCCGGTGGCGGGGAGAGCCACATAAGCCCGCCCTTTGTGGCTTCACATGTAATGTGAAGCTGCAGAATAAGAGGTGAATAAACTACTTTTATAAACTTTCACATAGAGCTTTAGGGACAGAAAGGAATGGTTACAAATGGATTACTATGGTGCAGGGACAGGTTAAAACAGGCTGGGGGGGTCATTTGTAGAGGTCAGGTTCCCTTTAAGCACTGAGGTGAGAATAAAAAAAAATCTACAGATTTATTATTTCATAGAGAAAAGATTTACAAAAACAGACATGTCAGAAGAGCCAAGTCCATTAAATACACTTCTATTTGGAGTTGTGTATTGTTTCTTTATATTGGTAAAGGATTCTACTCATCTATAGTTACAACATATTTGTGCTTTTCTTTGCATATTTTATCTTGTGATTTTATACTATCCCTGTAAAATATGCTACTTTATTAGGGGTAGAATTATTGCTTGGAAATAATTGCATTGCATAGAGGTGTTATTTGGATTTGTTCCCAGTTAATGATGTGTATGTCTATGTTTCTTCTAACAGGTCATTTCCCCTAAAAAAAGCATTGTTATGCCAGATAAACCCACTTTGACTCACTCACTCCATTTTCAGACATGAAGATGGCTAATTCTCGTTATCCATAGTGGGTGTCTAAAATATAAGAGACACAAGCAAAGTCTTGCTGTGTTCTATCAATACTTAACATGTGTAAATAAAAAGAAATGGTCAACTCATTCTTCAAAAAATGTTTATGTAAAGTAAAATCTTTAATGGTACCTTTACACGCCGCGACGGCAGGCTGGATACATCCCGCTACAGGCTACAAATGTAGCTTGTAGCGCCAATGTAGCCCGTCGTAGCGGCGTCTGAAGACGTGACGATACAGCCGGCAACAGATACATCTGTTTCCTAGCTCTGCTCGAAAACTGATGGCTACATCGCCGATGGTAGCGAGCTGTATCGGCGTGTAAAGAGGCAACGGAAGGGAACTCTGGACAGCCTGCAATGTAGCTAAGGCGTGACCCTGGCTCCGGGTTACCGCGCCCCATGTGCGATCATTGGTGGAAGCTGCTGCATGACGATTGGTAGTCGCTGCATAGGGAGGCATATTTAAGGAGCTGACGAGTCACACTACACAATCGCTCGAGCGTGCTGTATTACTCAGCCTCCTGCGTTGCCTGCCCAATCAGGATGTTATTGCTTCGTCCTATCAGCGTACGGACGGCTCGTAATCCACAATTGTGGCACGCCTATGTGCTGTCCCTGCTGCACCAGGTCCGCCCATAGTAGCTGGTTATAGCGGTGTGTAAATGAGCTACAGATGGCTACTTGAGACACCCGGCGATGTAGCTAGCTATAGATGTAGCGTGGCGTAGCGCACCTTGTGGCGGCGTGTAAAGAGGGTGCGTTGACCGTTTGTAACCGTTTGAGCGTGCTCGTGCACGTTAAGTAGCGGGATGTATCCAGCCTGCCGTCGCGGCGTGTAAAGGTACCTTAACAGTTTGTTTTAAGAAGGAATGTATCTATTTGCCCTGATGGGGCATCTGTACTGCATAGAGATGGCTTCTGCACATTATAAGGTCTCTTTCACACATCTGTGCAAAACACGTGTGTGAGGGGCCATTTTTTTTTGGCCGTGTGTCCATGTTTCCGGCATCATGCGTCCTTCGTGTTCTGTCCTGTGCTATCCATGTAACATGCAGATAGGCCCACGGACAACATGACTTTGTATGCTTGCCAGGCTCCAGCATTGCTGTCCCTCTTGCTTTTGGGTTCGCTGTAGCTGTCAGTGCAGTGATTATTATATGAGTTTAATAGGCAACACCCAGAAATGAGTGTGAAAGCAGCAATGCTGGAGTCCAATAAGTATAAAATTCTTTTTTTTTTTTTTTTACTAAAAACACTTTGCTCAGGTCCACGTGCATGGTTATCACATGGACTACAAAATAATAATAATATTTATTTATTTATATAGTGCTATAAATTCCATAGTACTTTACATACATTTGAAACACTGTCCCTCTTGGGGCTCACAATCTAAACATCCTATCAGTATGTCTTTGAAATGTGGAAGGAAACCAGAGTGCCCGGAGTTAACCCACGCAAACACGGGGAGAACATACAAACTCACAAGATGTTTTTGGCAAGTTTTCAGCATTTCCTTATCATTGCACAGGTACTAATGTCATCCCCTGCATATGTGATTATTCCAGCTCCTTGTGCAATTTTAAGGAAATCCTGAGAACATGAACTGTTTGCGGCCCTTGAGAACTGCACCTGGTCAGCCCTGTTTTACCGGTGTGTATGTAGTGTCTTGGATTTCCATACCCCAGAACATCAGGCCAGAGGCCTGTGGCTTGTTCACCAGTCTCTGTAGGGCACATGTTGGCAGGAAAAGTCCAGCACACAAGAAGTGAACTTAAAAATACTTTACTGTAACACACAGACTAACTCTCAAGCACAAACATAATAATATACATACAGGGTGAGCCATTTATATGAATGCACCTAAATAAAACGTGAATGGTTGGTGATATCAACTTCCTGTTTGTGGGACATTATTATTTGGGAGGGGGAAATCTTTTCCAGATTAGGACTTGTAAGCATGGGGGTCCTTGATGTGGATTATGAGCTTAAAGAGTCTTGGCCAAATCATCTAACCAATACCCCAGAAAACATTTTTTTCGTTTATTATAAAAAAACTTCTGGCACTTTTTTAATCATCTTTGCGGGGTGCAACTGGGCCCCATGGGCCTTCATTCATCAAGTGGTGCAGAAGCATCGTGCTGGGCTGCCCATTTGGTCTGGTGCATAGCAAATCATCTCCCCTATGTCTTGGCAAGTTGATGATCATTTTTATCCATTCTGTGCACCTGCATTTGCTTTATTTATTGGGGTCTGACTGCAACCTGTTTAAGTGATGTGTCGGATTTGTTTTTGGCTGCAACTGGTGAGTCTTTCTTTATGAAGGTCCACTGAAATTGTCTCTCATCATTTTAAGCCATGCTCCGGATGGTTGTCGCAGTTTCCTGGTCCTCTGCTACCAGACTGTCTTGGAGGGTCACATGAGTCACTTCTCTAGGGGCATTCTCCGCTTTCACCCATCCACCACCACACTCCATCATGGACACCACTGGTCAGGATGATGGAGGAACTAGGGAATGATCTCACCTTTTAGGACAGACAGGATCAGTTTGAGGAATACTGACAGTCCCTCTAAGTTCAGTTGCATTTGGCTGGCCAACCAAGAGACTCCTGAGCTGCAGCCGAAGTCAACTTCTCTCCATGTCAACATTCTTCTGACAGTTCTCAAATTGGTCAGCCGTGGCAACCCCACATAGGCCAACCACAAACCACCCCTTGCTGCCTCACAACTTTCTGAAAGTAGCAACAATGCCCTGTACCATGTTCCACTAGTAAACTAAACCTCTTATCCTGCTGGAATGCCACCATTTTGCCTTGGGTACATTGGTCAAAGAAATCTTTAGCCTTAGGCCCATGAAACCAGTCCTAGGCAATGGCATCTGAGAGACCAATCTTGTCAACAAAAGAGACTGGATGAAGTGGTTGATGCTTTGTTGGTAAGTTGCTTGGAGGGGTCGGGGTCTCCACGTGGCATTGTCAAAGTTGAAGGTCTCTGGAGGGGGTGATCCACATGGCTGGGGCACAAGCCCTTCTGCCTCCTCTACCTCCTCTTCTTCATCCTCGGCCTCCTCATAATAGGTCTGGTCCTTGTGGTATTTGGGAATGGGATCCAGTAGCTGAGACGCTGGCTACAGGTGGAATCTAGCCAGAAATGTTGCAAGATCATGTATAGCCTGATATATGGTGCTCTCAGTCCCGCATGCCATAGGTAAAGTGCCACATGACTGCTGTGATTTGACATCTGGCATCGGAGCCCAGGATTGGATCTGCACCTTATTGCAGATGATGCTTAAAGTGGGTAGTGCAGTGGAGCTCAAGGTAATATTTGTCTCCATCTCCTCTCCATGCCACTGTGGGTCTGGTCCTGCTGAGTCCGACCCATCTTCTGCACATGGGTTGGTTAGGAAGATGACATCCTGTGAGTCCAGGTCAGCCATGCCTTGCAGGTAATCCATCTCCTAAATATTGTGTAATGCCATCATGGTACCAAGTTGAAATGTAGTACCTGCATTACACTAGCAATGCACAGGTAAGATGGTGGGGATATGCTAACTGAGTTCCACAGGTTTGTATGTTTGCTTTGCTTAAGATGCATGCCTCTCCAGTGAGTAACAGGATTTAGACGTTAGCAATCACTACCAGAGTTTAATGTTTGGACACTCTTGTAGCCTAATGCCTAGCTCATAATTACACCTCTATGTGATGTTCTGTGGAACTAACTTCACTATCACAAACCCAATTCCCCAGGTCACAAGGTATGACAACTGAGTTGTTCTTAGGTGCAGTCATAATTGAAGTGTGACATCTTTGTGGGAGACATAATGATGAAAACTAATAAGTTTATTCAGGTCACTATTCATGACCAATTCTTCTGGAATGCTGAATAAGGCTACTGGCCACTTGGCACTGCAGGAATGCAAAGACTACTTTAATATGAATTATACATATAACACAGTTGTGCACTTGACAAAAGTCTGTATTGTAAAAGTATGTTGTGAAATGTGAGCCCCAATGGGGACAGTGTTGAAAATGTAACCGCTTAACATGCTACAGGTCTCCCCACTGTCATTCAGTGATTTGAGACCACAGGGAGCAGATGGATGGATGTATTCTTCCTCCCGTGATCTTTAATGTAGCAAAACTGAGTGCAGGAAGACAGAAGACGAGGATCATGGAGTGGTATGAGGGTGGGGAGGGAGTAATAAAAATGGTGTCTTTAAGTGTCTCTATATTTTTATTTCTAATAAATTAATATTTCTCTGTGTTGTGTCTTTTTTAACCCTTTATTGGAGATTCTTAAAGGTCATGTCTAACTTGGCCTGACATTAAGAATCTCAGGACTTAATACCAGCTGATAAAACAGAGCTGGGATTAACGCCTGATTACCCAGCATGCCACCTGCAACCAGGGCTGCTGGAAGAACCTGATAAGGCGCCTGGAAATTGCTCTTCTTAAAAATGTGTCATGTTCATGGGTGGCTGCCGGCTACTATTCTTTAGCTTGGGGGGCCCTAAAATAATGGGTCCTCACTCCACTGAGAATACCAGCCCTCAGCTGCCAAGATTTAGCTTTGCTGGCAATCAAAATTAGGGCAGAGCCCACACTTTTTTTGCCAGCCAAGGTAAAATTATGCAGCTGAGGGTGGCAGCTCGCAGCTGTCCACTCTAACCGGGCTAGACTTAAAAATACTGCAAAGCACCGTGCATTTTTTAAAAAATAATTTATATATTTATTTAACACCCTATGATGACAGGTTGGTTGCAATATACTGATGTGTATGGCAACCAAGCAGAATCACTGTCCAGATTGAGGTAATGCAGTCTGACTGCAACAGCCAATCACAGAGGATCTTGTGGAGCCCACTGGGACAAGGTACCCGGTATCAGACTGGGGTACTGCTGGGGGGTATCACGGCAGTCTTGGTCCGGACTGTGTCTCGGGTTCTCACAAGTAAAAAAGGTATTTACAAGGATTAGTTTGTTGTGACGCCACCCACGGGTTGTGGTCAGTGATGGGACCACCGCTGCAGCGCAGCTCTGCCAGGAGGTTGGAGGGATGGATGGGCTGCAGCTGGATGGATGAGCCCGCCGTGGGTTGGGCTGATCCTGGCAGGGTAAAAGGTGGGTAATGCTCAGTTCAGTATACCTGGAATCAGACATGGAAACTGAAGCAGGGTTCACCGGGTTTACTCTCAAGTTCTTCAGTGCAAGCAGTTTACAACACAGTTCATGGTACAGTTCAATTCACAACTTCATTAACTCCGGACACTTGAACCCTCTTCAGCCAGGCTGTCGCTCTGAGACCCCTCCCTTCTTCTATTAACCTTTCAGGCTGGTTCTCTCTCTCTCTGTTCTTGATAGCGGATTGTATGGTGGCAGCTTGGTCCCTTGTGTGAAGCTTCCCCCTATGTGTATGGGCGGTAAGCCGGGTCCTCCTGGATGTTGCTGAGCCTCCAACCCTGTGGTGGGAACACAGATCTGGAATCTGTGTTCCCCGCCGGTTTGTCTGGGGAGCCGGTGTATGACTTCAGTCCCCCTCAGAGCCGACACTCTGGTGTTAGCCTAGCCTGCAGTATCCCTGCCTCCCAAGGGCTTACCAGGCTCCTTCTAACCCATGTGACTTCCAGTTGCAATCAGGGAATCTATCCCACCTGTAGTTGGTCAGTGCTACTGTGTTCCTTGGACCCAGTGATGCTGGTCCGGTCTCTGTTCTCACACTCCCTAGGGATGCCGGCTATGGACAAGCTTTCTCTCCATGGAACGGTGTCTCTGTGGATTCTGCGTCACCAGGGTGCCCAATCCCACCGGGATGTGTCACTTTCTGTCTGGTCTTGGCTGCTCGGCTCACTCTGTCTGCTTGATCTTTACTTCTCATCCTACTCCGACCTACTAACTCCTTCCTCCTCTTTTCCTCTTTTTGTACTATCTGTAACCTGACCTTCCTTCCCACCCACTTTCCTCTAAACCCCACCACCCCTTTCCCACCTATAGTCCCGGGCTCCGGGTTGGGTGCTGTGCTCTTGTGGGGGGGTGTGCTGTGAGGGTGTTTGGTGCACAAACTGCCTACCTTCTGCCTGGCTGCAGTTCCCTATGGGGCCACCCTGGTCGCAGGGGCACCACAATCTCACAGAGTGTGAGCGTCTGTGATTGGGTGTTTGCCAGTCAGTGAAGTGAATATGCATGAGGCTTAATGGTTGCTTAATGGGGTTACTTCCCCAGAAGTAACAACGGGACACTGGTAAGCCTGATCTAGCATTCTAACATCTATCCACAAAAAGGGAAGCAGCACTCCAATATACATCCAATTTTTGCCTTTATTAGGCCCTCAGGTGCATTGTGCGACGTTTCAGGCTCATGAGTGTTTTCTCTAGCAACTAGACACAGCTAGTCCAGACATTATATACACATTAATTTACATAAACAATTACAGCTTATTATCTCATCATGTTACTGTGCTTTTATACATAGTGTTAATAACATCATACCTCCTTTGCATTTAATCACTCATTGTCTCATCTGTTTACAGTTATCTTCAAATCTACACATGTTGTTTATATTTGCCTTATACCTTTAACAGGAGCTTAATCTCTGCAGGTGTCCGCACTAATGTGTCATAAGCATTAACAGTATGCCTTATTACCTTCTGTCCATGCTTCCACCATTATCCTCATGTGTTTACTGCCTACACTGGGTCTGCGCATGCGCAGCAATACTCGTGACAGGTAGTTCCCTAGCAACTAAAGGAAGTTTGCGAGGTTCCATCTTGCGACTCCCCCGCATGCGCACTAGCCTTGTTTGAAGTTCACCACCATTTTACAGCTCCCTATACCAGCGGTTTTGTTTATCTTTCCTTTAAAGTGACTATAGTGCTTTTTTCAGTAAATAATAAAGTGCTACAGTGTTAAGATGCAATATATTAATAAATACCCATCTCTATTGTATACTTTGTTAAAATTTATGAACCTAATACTGTTATTAAAACCTTATTATTATCCTTTATTATCATGGGCTATGATGTAAAAAGCCTTTTCACTTATGGTGATATAAATTCAAATTGGGACTTGTACACACTCACAATGCCCTTCACCTAGTGTTCACCAGCTCAGGGGTGTTTCCCACTCCTCAAAGCGGATGACACATTGGTCTATCAAGTCCTGCAGCCATTTGCTACGGCACTCCTAGCCCAACTCTAGGATCCATAGGGTCAACACATTTTATCAGGTCACAATTCCATTCACTCCATCACCATATAAATTACTCATGAAATTCATTCCTTTGCCCAATTTTATTTATTATAAAGGATATATTATTTTCCAACAGTTCCATAGCATACATATACATACTATAAAGTGCTATAATAATAAAGTGCACATATAAAGTGCTTAAATATTTATCTATTTTATTTTTTACATATTTTTTAGATAGGTACTATCAAATAAAGTGCTTTTTCCATCATATTAAAATATATAAAAGTGGTTTGTGGACACAGGCAAAGGCACTATTCCTGTTGGTATTCCTGACGCAATGTTACTTTTCCACTGCAGATATATTCCCGCCTCCAGGTATTCAGATGACTAAAATTTAAGACAGATAAAACAATACAAACAGTAAAAAGCATATATAATATATCCTCATTACCAAGTGTACAACCATTACCAAGTGAAAACCCTTGTGACTAGTGACTACTATATGTTATATCACATCCAATTCACTTATCCCAGAGCTGAGAACGTTTTTTTATAAACAGTACACTCATCATAACGCAATGCTGAGTCTATAGTCCACGTTCATGCCCTCTGGTTTCAAGGTGTTCAATCTGTGAATCCATTCCAATTCCTTCACTTTAAGCAGTCTAGTTCTATCCCCTCCCCGTCTCAAAGGTGGTATGGTATCTATTAGTCGAAATTTTATATCTTTTTCGGTATGCTTTTTATCAGTAAAGTGCTTTGGTACTGGTAAGTCACCTCTCTTTTTTCTAATAGTGTACCTATATTGGTTGAATCTTATTTTGAATTCGAGGGTAGTCTCACCTACATATTTTAGACCACAAGGGTATTCCAGCAAGTATATTACATGATCGCTGTTGCATGTTAAAAAATGGTTTATCTTATAATTAACATTATTATGGACAAAATTAGGACCTCTTATCATGTGACTACAATTGACACATGATATACAGGGATAGCATCCTGTTTTCCTGTTCAATGTCAGAGCTGGTTGTATACTTGTTTTGATCGGGCCATAGTCTGATTGCACCAACCTATCTTTCAGACTCCCATTTTTTCTGCATGATGCTAGCGGTCTATTTTTAAATTTCTCTATTTCGGGCTAACATTTGCCAAGCATGTGCCATTGTTTATTTACCATATTTACTATACTTGGGGCTTCTTCACCATATGTTAGCACTAAAGGGATCCTCTTATCTTTTTGCTTATTAGCTTTATTTATTGTTTTTCCCTCTTCCCATACTTTCTTTTTTTGTTTTTCTAACAAGCTATTTGGGTATCCTCTCTTAACAAATCTGTCCAACAACTCTTGTTTTTTTTTTCTCTATCTCCTGCTCTTCACTCACAATTCTTACTCTCTGCATTTGCTCTTTATGTATTGCTTTCCTAAGGGCCTGTGGGTGATGGCTATTAAAGTCTCTTTATCTGTTTGTTTCACATAGTCTGGTCTTGAATTTATTCTCTTGTATAGTCACCAACACATCTAAAAACTGAATCTCTTTTTCTGAGCTCACCATATTAAATTTTATTGACTGATCAGTCGTATTTCCTCTACTGTACCTGTCCAGATGACAAAGGTATCATCTATGTATCTCCACCACCTCACCACCTTGGTGAAGTGGTGGGACACAGACAAATTTTTCTTCCAAGCTCACCATGATGGTATTTGCGTAAGAGCACGTCATTCTTGCCCCCATCACGGTACCAACCAATTGTAAATAAAATGAATCCCCAAACATAAAATAGTTTTGTTTCAACACTATTTCTAACAGTTCTATAATGAATTGTTTGTGGGGTCACTGTATGTAGTCTTTTTTAATTCATCAGCTATTGCATTAATCCCTCTATCATGGTTGATAGACGTATATAGCGAGACAACATCAATGAGACTAATATACAACCCGGTTCCACATCTATTGTACGCAATTTTATCAAAAAATCATTTGTATCCTGTATGTGTGATTTTGCTGAGGCAGCGAATGGGGCCATAATCCTGTCTAAGAATATACCTATATTACAAAATACTGACCCTATTCCTGCTATTATTGGCCTCCCCGGTGGGGCCACTAGAGTTTATGTATTTTGGGGGTCACATATAACACTGGCGTTCCAGGATGTTCAACATAAAGGATATCTGCCAAATCCTCATCAATGATACCTCCCAATTCTGCTGCCCCTATCACTTTTAAGGTTTTTTTTAATCTCATGCTTCGGGTCTCTCTATTAAGCTTCCTATAAGTTGTTTTGTCATTTAACTGTCTCATAATCTCTGTCATATAGTCCTGTTTACCCATGACGACGACTGCACCCCTTTTATCGGCGGGCTTTATGATCAAGTCATTGTCATGGGCCAACTCTTAGATTGCTTCAAACTCCCCTCTAGTTATGTTGGGCTTTTCAAACTTATGGTGGCAATTATCTTGTAATGCTCTCACATCTCTTTTTACCGCTCTCACTGCCTATATTGCTGGAATTTCCTCATCCGGTGCAAATTCACTTTTCTTTTTTAGACCTACATCAGCTAAATCTAGCTCGCTCGCTTTAGTTTTATATTTAAAAAAAAACTGAATAAATTAACTTCAACCTTAAACCAATCAACATGTGTATTGATACAGAAATTCAAACCCTTATTAAGTATGGACATTTGGTTATCAGATAAATTTTACCTGATAAGTTGACCACTAGAGTTGATCCTTCTTCTTTTGTTGTTGTTTGTATTGTGGCTTGTTCTTGTCTGTTTGTCTTCTTCTGGAACGATGGTGGTGTTGTCCTCCTCTTCTTCATTGGGCAGGAGGCCTTCTGGGTCTATAAAAAACAAAGTCACTTTTTATAATATCCAATTTATTATTTTTCAACATTCGGGTACCCTTTTGTGTATTCTGACAATAACCTCTTTTTCGCCATCCCATCAAATTGTCTTTCTGCCAATTGTAGATCTGGCCATTCTTATAGTCCTCCATATCCCTTTGTCATTTCTGCCTCTTTGTTTCCTCTAGATCTTTCTTCAATTTTCTTGTTTCTTCTTCTCCCAACATCTTTTTAAGAGATAACTGTTTCCTTAATTTCTGCCTGCAACTTCCCTGTTTCCTCTTGGAGGTATTTCATGGTAAGCAGTATAACATCCAAGGAATATCTATCTGACATGACCGCAAATTTTTCACAATATACTGTACTACCAAAGAATAACGTAGGTCTCGCATTTGAATTTGAATGGTGGAAGCGTGGACAGAATGTAATAAGGCATACTGTTGATGTAAATGACACATTAGTGTGGACACCTGCAGAGATTAAGTCCCTGTTAAAGGTATAATGCAAATATTAACATGTTAATATATATCATATATGACCATAAATATCAGTGAGAAATTGGTTTGCCGAGTACCATTCTTACCGTGTCTGTCTTCCTGCCTTTTATAGTTTGTATCCTGCGCCTTATCTTTGAATATTTGGTATATTCTTGGGTTTGATTCTCGATGGTCCATGCATTGTATATCTAGGAATCATTTGCATTATATAAAAAGGCAAGCCATTTTCAACCACTCCACCTTCTGATGAGTTTGGCAGTATAAGGCCAAACGAAAAGCGTCCAGACTGGAGAAGTGCCATATCTTTTGAATCCATAAAGAAAAACAAGGGTGACCTTGCCCTACAAAACCACAATCGATATCATCAAGATAAGTGGAAGCTGTCATTTTTCCCTTTAGGATTCTTAAGGGAGAATAGGGTAAGATGAGGGTAAGCCGACGAGGTATGGAGGCACCGAAATAATTTAGGGTGAAAATCCCCCATTGGTAGGTAGGGATCAAAATAAAGGGAAATTTAGACTCCCCCTCCTTTATCTATCACGTTTCTTTGGATTCAAAATCGTCCTGTTTGTAATGTCTTTCTATGTAGGTCTTTGACCTTTTTAACCCCTTCCCGACATAGGACGTTGTGCAACGTCCTGTGTTTCTGCCCGTTCCCGACACAGGACGTTGCACAACGTCCTGGCAGATTTGAGCTCCTGCACCCCTGTGAGC